>OX243813.1:51878271-51915771 GCA_945859605.1 Lumbricus rubellus | reverse complement strand
TACATACATACATACATACATACATACATACATACATACATACATACATACATACATACATACATACATACATACATACATACATACATACATACATACATACATACATACATACATACATACATACATACATACATACATACATACATACATACATACATACATACATACATACATACATACATACATACATACATACATACATACATACATACATACATACATACATACATACATACATACATACATACATACATACATACATACATACATACATACATACATACATACATACATACATACATACATACATACATACATACATACATACATACATACATTCATACATACATACATACATACATACATACATACATACATACACACGTACACACTTACACACGTAAACACGTACACACATACACACATACATACATACATACACAATACATACATGCATGTAATTTTGTGCAGCTGACATAGCGTCCCCTAACGGCACAAAGCTAAATAGAGGTTTTCTGCGCAAGCCCAAACTGTGTCAAGTGTGATTAACAACTGTGACTTTAAATACATTTACACATGCACATTGCACATACACTCGCAGAAACCATACATACACGCAACCATACATGCATACATACACAAGGGCTTACGCGCACATGCATGCATTAATACATTCACACATGTTCAACTTTCTATTAGACACATTATGCTACGAAACAGTTTAGCCACATTATTTCTGAACTGCTATAGCGGGCACGGACCCTCAGCGCACGCACTACACTTCCTCGTTTATCGCTATCTAGCTCTTTGTAACCGCACCTGTAGCGACTGCTTTACGATCATCCATCCGATTGCCAGGTTCGATTTCAAGCCCAAAAAACGCCCAGCGTGCGAGGAGGCCCCCCCCTCTGACGATCTCCAGAGCTGGAAGAGCGCAGCGGCCCTGGGGTCAAACTGACTCCAGATGAGGCGAGAAGAAGATGGTGGTGAGGAGAGATAGGAAGACTTCGGTTTCGATTTCTTTGTGCAGTGCTGGCAGGCATGGTGATGTTAAGCAAAACAAACCGGGTTAGTCGAAGGATGGATGGCCCGGGATGAGTGACCATTTTGGGGAATATGGTCACGTGCAACGTGCTGGTTGCCAGATCAGCCCAGGGTGAGAATTGTCGGGGTTTGAGGACTTCAACCCCCAGTCTTTCTTAGAGCCCCATAGTAAGGTATGTTTTCTCACTCCGATTCCAAGTGGATAATGGTCCTATACAGTTTTTTCCACAATTCTTACTTGGGTCACCCTACGATATGCGCATTAGATGGACAAAGCTTCAAATCTAGAAATATACGTCCTGGAATTGGTTAGACCAAAAGGCACAGCTCCTTAAGATTAAGAGATGGAACAAAGCAGGGTGAGAATTGCCGGAGGTGGAGGGTTTCAAACTTTCAACCCCCCAGTCTTTCTTAGAGCCCCATAGAAAAGGCTGTTTTTCATACCCCAGCTCCAAGTGGATAATGGTCCAACCCCCAGTTATTTTTCCACAATTCTCACACTGGAACAAAGACCATAATTCTCTCACACCCATTCCTCTGCTTACCTCTCCATTTGTAGTACTTCATTTCTTTATCTGCATTCTCCATTTTCCATTTTCTTTTTACTCTGTTATCTTCTCAGCCCTCTTCTTCCTTTTTCTTCATCTGTCCGTTTTCTTCTTTCTTTTACTTCTCCTTTCCCTTCCCCACTCCTCTGAATTTCGTCGCCATATATCCTATGTTTCGTTTTCTTCCAATTCTTTTAATTTTTCTACATTTTTTCTTTTTCTTCTTTCTTTTCCATTTTCGAGTTGTTTTCTTTTCTTTTTATTTCATTTTCTTTATCTATGTTTTTTTTTATCTTTCATCTTTTTCTTTTTCATTTTTCTTTGTGTTTCTTTTCTCTTTGCTTTCCTATTGCTTTTTTTTCTCTTTTTTTCTTTTTTTTCATTTTTTTTCAGTCTTTCCGATTGTTACCTTCGTCTCTTTCTCTCTTCTCTTTCCTTCTTTCTTTTTTATTTATCTTTTTATTTCCTTTTCGCCTCTCTTCCCCTCTCTGCTGTACGCATCACCACGCTCTTCTCTCACCACCAGCACATGCGCAGCGTACCGTATAATACACACGTTAAATGCACACATTGTATACGTGGCCTAAACACGGAAATGGATGGATATAAATGTCTGATAGCAGTATATCTCCCAGGGACCGTGTGGCTCTCCTCGCATAAGAACTTATTAAATAATCGGTGATAAAGACTCCTTGTCCTCGGAATGCGCCTGGCACCCCCCCCCCCCCCAGCCTCCGGTCGGGCACCGAGACTCCGCCTTTGGTGCCAAGAAGAATAAGCTGATGCTGTTGCTGGCGGGGGACCCTCCCCCAGACTCCCCAACCCACTTCGTAGAAGCAGCATCGGCAACCACCCACGGTTGGAATAATTCGGGCGGAGGCTTGGGGGGGGGGGGGGGAGGGGTTGGACGAGGGAGCCGGAAAAAAGCGGTCCAGATATAGCCGCTTATCTTGAATGTATATACGTAATCTATGGTGCGTGTGATGACGGAGGTGTAGGAAGGGAGGAAAGGGGAGAGGGGAAGAGGGAGGAATGAAAGGGAGAAGGGACGGAAGGAGGGAAGAATAGTGATGAACATGGAAGAATGAGTGTGTAGATGGATAGTTGGATGGATGGTTGGTTGGATGGTGTGTAGATGGATGGATGGATGGATGGATGTATGGATAGATGGATGGTGTTTGTGTAGATGGATGTATGGTGTGTGGATGGATGGGTGGGTAGATGGACGGGTGGATGGGTGAATGGATGGTTGGGTGAGTGGGTGGGTTGCTTGGTTGGTGGATGGATGGATGATTGGATGGATGGATGGATTGATAGATGGATAGATCGATAGATGAATGGATGGATGGATGGATGGATGGACGGATGGATGGTGTTTGTGTAGATGGATGGATGGATGGATGGATGTATGGTGTGTGGATGGATGGGTGGGTTGCTTGGTTGGAGGATGGATGATTGGATGGATGGACGGATGGCTTGTCTGATTGAACCAAGACAGACAGACAGACCAATAGACCGATAGACAACCACACTAACAGACTACCAAACAGACAGAAGGACGGACAGACAGACGACCGGTATACATGCCGTCCATTTTGTTGGCAGTCTGCCAGTTGCTGCAATGCAACTGCTGAAACATCGGTATGGACTGATGGAGAAAGAGAGAGAAAAAGAGAGACAGAGACAGAGACAGAAACAGAGACAGAGACAGATCTGGATGTAAATATTTAACAGGACAGGCGATCTACCGTCATCCATCCAGCTTCTGTTTACCGCTTGCTTGCTTTTCTTCGATGATCTGACTAACTAATGCACAGCTTGTTGACGTTGCTAGAATAATTATTGTTCTAGTGTCTGATTTTTTAGCAAAAAGGATAAATTCCATGAGTTTGGAACGATCAGACCGCTGCCAAAAGTTCGTATACGAAAGAAATATCTACATGTAGACAGTGTTTTTGTCGTTTCTGATCATTGATATAAATTCTCAAACATCTCCTTGTACCATGTCGTGGTCAATCAGGTACACTGGTTTCCTCTCTGAAGACCGTTCTAAGTTCAAAGTCCTCGGTTTGGTCCTCATTTAAAGACTGAATCTTGCAGAGAAAATATGTTTATGTTATGCTATGTTAAGTTATGCTATGTCAGGTTATGCTATGTTATGCTATGTTATGTTACGGTGTGCTGTATTATGTTATGTTATGTTATGTTACGGTATGCTATGCTGTGTTATGTCATGTTACGTTGTGCTGTGTTATGTTATGCTATGTTATGTTAGGGTATGTTATTTTGTGTTACGCAATGTAATGTCATTTTATGTTATGTAATGCTATGTTATATCATATTATGTTTATGTTATATTAAGTATTGTTATGCTACGTGATCCAGTAACAATGATCTAATCCAAACCTACTCAATAAAACATAATCAGTCACCCAATCAAAATTTAATATAATAATATACCACACTCTCAGAAGAGTTCAGGTAATATATCTGAATTTTCAGGCAGTTTCCCATTATTCAACCATTCCAATTGCATCTATTCCAATCAGACGGAGACAAAAAAAACGGCTCACAGAAAACTGATGTTGCCTGTAATAATGGACCGAATTCTATTCGACTCGGAGCAGAATAATTACCAAACCGATCCGAACCGAGTCGAACCGAGTCGAGTCGATAACCGAGACGGGGCGGTCTCGAGAGCGCTTCAGCGAGAAATGGCTCCGACGTCCAAGCCTTCAGGGGCGAGGATCTGGTCTCCCTCTCACGCTGACGCTGCAAGACCAGGAACAACGAAGGCTCTAGTGTCACTCGCCGCTCGTCCTCAACAAGGAAACTTTTATGGCCGCTGTCCTGACGGTTCGGAAAACGTGCATCGCGTACAAAACGCGCGACGCTCGAGCGCAAGATGAAAGAACGCGCGGCCCGACAATGAACCGGGCAAGGGCCATAAAAGACAACGACGCCGCCGCCGACGGAACAACGGTTATACTGCAGCAGCGCCGGCAAGTGGCTCTAATCTCGCCCGGGTAGGCTGCTCTCAGGGGCTGGCGACGGTTGCGTGGGTAATAATCGTGTCGCTGTATGAGGAGGAGGAGGAGGAGGAGGAGGAAGAAGATGAGGGGGAACAAAGAAAGGAGGGATGAGGATGGGGGATGGGAATGGGTTGAGGATGGGAAAAGAGAATGGGTTGAGGAATGAGGATGGGAAAAGAGAATGGGTTGAAGATGGGGAAAAGAGAGGGATGAGGATGGTGGAAAAAAGAATGGTGATTGGAGGAAAAGAGGATGTGATCATGTGAGGATATGGGAAAAAAGAGGGGATGAGGACATGGGAAAGAAGGATGATAAATGGGTTCGGCAGGAAAGAGGATTGAGAGGAAAAATGAGAAAAGTTGGAAGAAGCATGATGGAGAGGGAGGAGGAAGAAGAGGAGAGAGGGAAAGTTGGAGAATGAAGATTGAGAAGACTAGAGGGAGGAGAGAGAGAAACAGAAGGGAGTGGATGAAAGCCAGAGATACCTGAACGACAAGGAGGAAGAAGATGAGCAGAAAGAGCAGGAGGAGAAAGAGAAGGAGAAGGAGGAGGAAGGAGAGAGAGACAGACAGACAGACAGACAGACAGAGACAAAGACAGAGACAGAGACAGACAGACAGACAGACAGAGAGGTGTCTGAAAGAGAAGGAAGAAGAGGAGTTAACAGACAGAGGAGAAGAGAGGTTGTCATGAGGTGGAAACGGAAGAAGAAAAAGACTAATAAGGTTTAAAGGCAAGAATAATATTAGAACAAGATTGAGGAACTGAGGAGGAAAAGAGAGAGCATAACAGTGAGCCAATATGGAAAGCGAGAATAAACTGAAGAGAGGAAGGAAGGACGGACGAACGGAAGAAGAGAGGGAGGCATGGGCGTCCGCAGGGGGGCGCAAGGGGGCGCAAGTGCGCCCCCCTGGATTTTTCGCATAGGCTATTTGCATAATAAATTTAGAATATTTAGTTATGATTATTGCAAAGAAATTTTCAATGTGGTTATCGTTGCGTTCTACAAGTTGGACCTATGTCCTATTATAACTTTCTTTGGACGCAAAACATATTATAGGCAGACCTACAGAGTTCTCTCGTGGTAATATTGAAATTCATACTGTGACCCCAAATACGGCAAAAATGCATTCATTGGTGTCGCCTAATAGACAAGTGATTGGTATCGTGTTCCCGTTAATAGCGGCTCTTGTGTTGTTTCTTGCGATCACTGCGAGATAACAGATCCAGCTGGTGAAACGCGATTAGTCACACACACATACACACATATACACACACAAGGATATATAAGCAAACTTAATTGGCACTGGCTGGAGCGACAGTGTCTATCTCTGACTAATAAATCAGTTTCTTCCCTCTGCAGATGCCAGCCAAGAGCGAGTGTACCAGCGAGAGGCAGAGGTGAAGAGATAGAAGGGGACAGAGAGAAAAGGGGAGAGGAGGGAGAGAAGAGGAAACATCACATCAAAGTTGATACTTGATATGATATGGTGGTATTTATCTAGCTGTATAGTGTATATATATATTATATATAGCTATATATATATATATATAGTGTGCCAGGGGAGAGAGAAGGGGAGAAGGATCATAGCTGTGAGCAGTGGCATACAGTCAATATATCTATCTTGGGGAAGTTCGCCCTTGCTGACAGATTGATATCCCAACTCCCAACACATGGGACGAAAGCTTCCCGCTCGAGGCAGAGCGATTGAGCGAGGAACAATTTAGGAACGGAGCATGCAGTCAAGGGGTGTTTCGTTTTCGCTTGAAGTTGAGTTCTGTAATCTGCCAGACTTTAAACTAAATACCAGTATAAGCCTACAGCGGGCACCGTAGAAAGGTCATTCGATACGGTACGATTATAAGGAGGGTATACGAACATGTTACATGCCAACATGGATGCATTCGTTCTGCAACCAGACTGACGACCGTTTATCAGGTCTCTGTATAATGAGTGTATGTAGGCCTACATTGTACAATGTACATGTAGGCCCTACGATATATGGTACTTCGGAAACAGTTTCCGTCAGCAAATTAAAGCGAATTCATGAAGTGATAAATCAGTTTGGATATAAGAACCCAGACGATTGCAATTGTTATTTCAAGAGTAAGGTCAGATTTCAGTCACATACAATTTAACTAGGATAGGCCTATCATAACAGTTTTGACAATTAATGTCTAGGCTAGGCTATATAATTTTGCGCATGCTGGGTTGAATGGGTTCCGTGACAGCGGATCGAGAGGGAGCCAGCGCAAAAGGAGTAAGCGTCGAAGGTGGAGTGATCGGTTGTTTTGACAACCTAGGCCTAATTAGCCCTGTAACAATTATATAAAAGTCTGCGCCCCCCCTAGAAAAATTCCTGCGGATGCCCATGGAGGGAGGGAGGAAATGATGGAGGGCAGGATGGAAAGAGTTATGTGCGGATGAATGCATGAAAGCCATGGAAGTCAAAGATGTGGATTAAAACTGACTTTGCGTCACCTCCGATTTTTCGGATGTTGCTTTGTGGAAGAGTTTTAGTATGTGGATCAGGAAATCATGCAAAATATGGAGACTCGGATGAGGATTAAGGACAGGAACGAATAAATAGATAAAGAGGATGAAGAGTAAAAAGAAGGAGGAAAGAGGCAGATGGAGTATTAAGGAGAAGTATATAGGACGAAATGTGAAGGAATGGAAGGAAGGATGGAGCGAAGAGGGAAGAGGAGGAAAATGCATGAAAGGAATTAGAGAGAAAAGAGCAAGAGAGGAGGAGGGAAAAACAGGAGGAGAGGGAAGGAAGAAGGGAGGAGAGAAGAGGAGGATGCGGAAAGAGGACAAAAAAATGGAGGACGAGAAGGGAGGTAAGAGGAAAGAGCTGGTAATGGAGGATGGAGAAAAGAGGAGGCAGGTATAGTGGGAGGAGAAAATGGAGTGAGGAAGAAGAGAGCAGGAACAAAAAATGATCAAGAAAAAATTCGAGACGGAGAGGGAGAGAAGAAAAATGAAGGATGAGCAGGGAGGAGGAAGAAATGAGGAGGGAGAGTAAGCGGAAGAGGAGGAGGTGACCAGGAGAAGGAGTAAGGAGAAGAGTGGAAGAGAGAAGAGGAAAGAGCAAGGAAGAAAAAGAAGGAAGCTATTATCTATAGAAGTGAAAAGAGAATAGGTTGAATGAACGAGTTAATAACTATTACGACGGAGAAGGAAAGAAGAACGCGGATAAAAGAAGGAACGAAGAAAGGACTGTTTTGTAATTATGGATTGAAGGATGGAATGAAGGATGGAATGAAGGATGGAATGAATGATGGAATGAAGGAAGAAATGAAAAAAGGAATGAAGGAAGGAATGAAGGAAGGAATGAGGGATGGATGGAATGAAGGAAGGAATGAAATGAAGGAAGGAATGAAGAATGAAATGAAGGAAGGGATGAAGGATGGAATGAAGGAAGGAATGAAGGAAGGAATGAAGGATTGAGTGAAAGATGGAATGAAAGATGGAATGAAGGATGAAATGAAGGATGGAATGAAAGATGGAATGAAGGATGGAATGAAAGATGGAATGAAGGATAAAATGAAGGATGGAATGAGGGATGGAATGAGGGATGGAGTGATGAAACGAATGATAGAGAAGAAGTCAGTATACGTTGAATGGAACGCATGATTACTCGTATCGACCATTCGCTCGCTTCAAAACCAGCTGTGCCGCGTATGCATGGATCTTTTCCCAATCGCATCGGATGGGATACGATAATAATTCTCCAACGTTTCTCAAACGCCTCAAGAACCCGCACTTTATCGCAACTGCACCGCTACCGAGTGCTAGAGAGCATCGGTGTATTTTTTTATTCAGATTGGTCTTATTCGGTGCGGTGCGAATTGCCTTGTGCGGTACAACGGACGCTAGCGCCACCAAGCGCCAATGGCGATCAGTGACTCGGCACAAAAGAGCGAACGGTTCTTGGAAAACGTCAGGCGCCATTTTTGCTGCTGCTGCTGCTGCTGGTGGTGGTGGTGGTGGTGCTGAGGCCTTGCTGGTGATGCAGGGCGTGGAGAAAAAGAAACATAAGGACAGGATGGAGGGGGTGGGTTGGGGTGATTGAAGAGGGGTGGACGAATGATTGGAAGACGGGAGAAGTGGAAAGGTCGTTGAGCTGGATGATGATGAGGAGGAGATGGGAGAGCTGGAGGAAGGGAGTGAGATGGAGCGTCAGAGGGAGGGTGGGTGGATGGATGGATGAATGGGTGGATGAATGGATGGGTGGGTGAATGGATGGGTGGGTGAATGGGTGGGTGGGTGAATGCATGGATGAACGGGTGGATGGATGGATGGATGGACGGATGGACCGATGGATGGACGGACGGAAGGAAGGACGAGTTATACACTGACATAACGGCAGAGCAAAGGCCGGCACGAACGATAGAGAGAGAAAGAGAAAGATACAGACAGACTGACAGAGAGCCAGAGAAAGAACTGTCCTGCATAAACAGACTGTCGAGATCCTTGACCGCGGCACCAATCCCCCCCCCCAACCTACCCAACCCACCCTTCTCCATTCCATCACATCCCATCTCATCCCTCTACAACCCCCATGAGCATAATAACATGATGGCCATTGCTCTTTTTACACTATGCAAAATGGCGTTCAGCTCAACTCCATTGATTTCTAATCATTGCTGCAACATCGCTCTTGCATGCTCTCTCTTCTTTCTATGACCTTGAACCGCTTAGTGGCGCTACAGTCACCTTGACCACGCATATTGGGGTGGAGTGGATTGCTGGGTGCGCGGATGGATGGGTGTTTGAATGGATGGATGGATGGATGGGTGAGTGGATGGAGGTGCATGGATAAATGGATGGATGAATGGGTGGATGAATGGATGGATGGATGTTTGGGTGGGTGTGGGGTTGGAGGAGGAATACACATAGAAACTAGAGGCAGACAGGAACAGGCAGTGAATGAAACAGACACTCCTGTTTAGGACACGAGGTCCGTGGACATCCGAACATAGGACCAACCTCTGGGAAATTGACACCATTTTTTAAACACAAAATTTTTTGGTTTTTAGCAACACATTTTTGAAATGGATAAATGTTACTAAGGATATAAAAATGAAATAACTCACAATTATTAGAAACATCTATGGAAAATAATGCATGTTTATTTTATTTTATGACCCTCACCGAGCTGAATTTTTTTCCTTTCATGGGTACCATTATTACCATGTACTCTATCAATGGTCGGATTCTCTTATCGCAATTGTCCCCCCCCCCAACTGTTTCAATTGTCTTGTAAGTGTTTGTTTGTAAGCAATAAAAATTCTGTCTGGCATGTATCAAGCTGTTAGTACGAACATAAACTGTGGTACCATTGTGTTTTTGAGATTCATGCAAAATTATCTGCTGGCGCCCATATTAAGATCGATTACAAAACACAATGCCACATAAGACCCACCTCTCCAGTTTTTTCACATATATACAAGTACCATTGTACAAATGTACATGTATGCAACAACAGCTGCCCTCGTTTCGTGGAAATCTCCTTCAACCTAAGGCTCTCCGTCAACTCATACTGCAGCACTCTTCCACCAAGTTCGTGTGAACTTGACCTATATACTCGTACTTATTCCATTCTTAGGTAAGATACCGAATCAGTCAGTCGGTCAGTCAGTCAGTCAGTCGGTCAGTCAGTCAGTCAGTCAGTCAGTCAATCAGTCAGTCAGTCAGTCAGTCAGTCAGTCAGTCAGTCAGTCAGTCAGTCAGTCAGTCAGTCAGTCGGTCAGTCGATCAGTCAGTCAGTCAATCAGTCAATCAGTCACTCATTCAGTCAGTCAGTCAGTCAGTCAGTCAGTCAGTCAATCAGTCAGTCAATCAGTCAGTCAGTCAGTCAGTCAGTCAGTCAGTCAGTCAGTCAGTCAGTCAGTCAGTCAATCAGTCAGTCACTCATTCAGTCAGTCAGGCAGTCAGTCAGTCAGTCAATCAGTCAGTCACTCATTCAGTCAGTCAGTCAGTCAGTCAGTCAATCAGTCGGTCAATCGGTCGGTCGGTCGGTCGGTCGGTCGGTCGGTCGGTCAGTTAGCCAGTCTGTCAATCGGCTGCCCGGCCATTCAGAAAATCTGGCAATCAATCAATAAAAATCAATCAAAATTCGACAAGAAACAATTAATCAGACAATTTACAGAATTTAATTAGCAATCAGCTACAGGATGAATCAATTGATTGAGTAAACAATCAACTGACACGTGATCCATTAATCAATGCCAAGTAAAATGCAATCAATAAAAACAATAAAAAAATTCAAAAAATACATGGGTTTAAAATCATCCAATCAAACAGCTACACTGGAAAACGGCATCGAATAAAAACAACAGGGGTCTGATGCTAATAAATTATTTCTTACCTAATAATTGATTTAAAAAATCAGTTAATCCATTAATTTTTCTGTAATTTATTAACTCTGGCGTAATTGATCTTACCTAACGTAGTTGATTAGTTCATACGTTTTATATATTAATTTGTACCTAAAAATTAAATTCTTGTGAATTCTTACGTAAATAATTATTTCTCAATTAACTACATGCATGTAGTCAATTCTTAAATAATTTAATAATTCTCAAATGATTCACGAATTTGTGTGTTATTTGTTTAGGCCGACGCAAGCAACAATATAGCTCACTCGTAACCTATTATTCTTAAGCGATAATTGTCTATTTATTAAGCGATTAATTAAGCAAGAACAAATGGTGCCATTGAGTGTATTACAGCCGACCAACGCAATGACCTAACCCATGCACTGCAAGTGGAGTTTTTCAGCCGGGTTCCTAAAAGGCGCCTAGAGCTCCTACGTGGGGCTTAAAAACCGCTTTAAACATCTCCAGTTCAAGTGAACGTCCTAGAACATACATACAAAGTCCCAACCCACCCCACACCCACACCCACCCACTCGCCCACCACCTTGCCGCCATCCGATAAGTGGTGACAGGCTAATAGCCCGGCTTGTGCGTATGTAATGCCCTCCGCAAACGGTAAAGAAAAACCGCACGGGGTCCGAGCGTAATCCATGAAACCATTACACACAAACCTGACTACTTACTTACACGATAACCACCCGTGCCTGTAATCTCAACCCCCGATATTAACTACACATGGTTGTTGCTTCTGTCACGACCCGTTGCGGTTGTCCAGTTCTTCTCAGGGCACCTGATCCGCGCATTGGAATTCTGGGAGCGTATAACATCCGCCAGGGTTTCGCGTCGCCTCCCCCACTTCACCCCACCAACCAACCCTCCCACCCACACCACTTGCTCTTTTGGCATAATATATACGATCCCTGTAGCCATGGCAACACCAAGCAGCATTGTCCGCTGCATTACGTGGCAAAGAGGCGGGGCTTCGAGCGTGATTGACATATTATATGGACGCTTTGTTGTCAAGCAATTCTTGAGTCGTTTTTTGCTGTCCTTGGGTTTTGGCAGAAAATTGGGGGGATTTTTTTTTCACTGGTCACACAGCAGCTTTTATACACGCAAGGACAAAAGGGTAAGGAGCGTTATTCGGTATAACATGAGGGGAGGGGACTTAAGGGTTACGGTGCCACCACACCACCCCCACACCACCACCACACGTAGCCTACCGAGACATACATACACACAAATATACATACAGACACGTGCACGTATTCAGACATATATACAGACATAGACATGCGCGCGTACACACAAATAGACAGACAGACACATATATACACACACATACATGCATACATACATACATACATACATACATACATACATACATACATACATACATACATACATACATACATACATACATACATACATACATACATACATACATACATACATACACACATACAGACATGCATACATACATACATACATACATACATACATACATACATACATACATACATACATACATACATACATACATACATACATACATACATACATACATACATACATACATACATACATACATACATACATACATACATACATACATACATACATACACACATACAGACATGCATACATACATATATACATACATACATACATACATACATACATACACACATACAGACATGCATACATACATACATACACACATACACACATACATACATACATACATACATACATACATACATACATACATACATACATACATACATACATATATACACACATACAGACATGCATGTACTGCAATGCAACACTTCAGCCATTCACATATTTTCACCATCGCATTTATCTAGCGCCGTCAATAATCATCATCAACAAAAACGCTCTGCACACTTCACGCGCGCAATCACACTGCAGCGCGCACAAAACCACATCACACGCGCTCACAGCCAACAATAATAATTACAAACCTTCCTGTTTTATTGAACGCCGATCGCATCATATTTAACCGGCAATTATTTAGAGTATGGAGCGCCAAACGCATCTTCCGTGAAGCCCAAGAGTATGGAACGCGCAGGCTATGATTATCCTCCGTTTAAATATGGAAAGCCAAGCCTTAATATTCAACTTTTATGTGCAATATATCTAGGAATTCCGGCAAATTCTAATGACATTAATACTTCGCCAATCCCCTTATAAAGAAATGATGGACGACCGCCTTTATATTATTATCGCTCATGAGAGGAGGTTTTCAATAATATAATATCTTCTGCGTGACGCGGAAAATTTCCACGCAGTCTAAAAATAGTTCGAGGTCAATAACAAGTGGCGTGAATCACCGTGAAAAAGGGTCTGTCTCGAAACGAGGTGGGGTGTTTTCACCTCTAACTGTTTAAGATATCCTGTACAGTCGATCTGCCCCCAAGGGGCGCGTAAACAATTGCACACGGCTTCGCCTGCTGAAGGCCACATGCATGGAATGCTTGGAACACTGTACAGGGCGTCACTGCTTGTGCCATGGAATCCTCTCCCATCACACGGCTTGAACGTTCTATATGCTAATGAAACTGGTGTTTTGGCGATCTCCACGAAGTAAGTAAGATCACCCGTTTGCATACAAATGCGAAAATGTGCAATGCGATGGAGAGAAGGTTTAAACAAAAAACCGCTTTTGTTCAATGATTCTATTATTGCGCCAAAATGGCGGCACCTCTATTTCTGCAACAGGGCGGGGAAACAAGGCGCCAGCAGTCTTCAATTAAGCGGCGAAGAAAAAGGAAGACATCCCGACTATAAGATCATACTATACGGATATAGAATCCGATAGAGGTAGGAGGGCATTCCACATATAGAGAGAATGGCTCATAATGGCAAAGGGACAGCGTTGGCCCTGTTGGGCCATGCTATAGTCCATCCGCAGACCAGAGGACACTACAGGAAGGGGTTTGCGCCTCAAGTCACATAGTATACGTCGTATGTATAATACGAAAGGCAACGGGAAGCCAGTGTAGAAAGCAGAGTATACGGCACGAATGTATGTATGTATGTATGTATGTATGTATGTATGTATGTATGTATGTATGTATGTATGTATGTATGTATGTATGTATGTATGTATGTGTGTGTGTATGTATGTATGTATGTATGTATGTATGTATGTATGTATGTATGTATGTATGTATGTATGTATGTATGTATGTATGTATGTATGTATGTATGTATCAATCAATCAATCAATCTATGCGATTTATATAGCGCCTCTTCAAGGGCTCTACTCAGAGGCGCTCCCGACCCAGGCCCGGTCGAAAAGAAAGGTCTTGAGCGAACTATAGAAAGTGCCAGACATGTTCCGAGGTTGGGAACGCAGGTTAGAGGGAAGGTCGTTCCAGACGGAAGGTCCAGTGACCGAAAATGCCCTATGCTGCCTTGTGGCTGTGCGGGCATGAGGAACCATGAAGTCGCCTCTTGAGGCCGAGCGCAAAGATCGGCGACCCGCAGCAGTCGAGGTCAAGGTAAAGAACTCACGGAGATTGGAGGGTGCTGTGCCCAAGATGCAGCGCCAAGCAAAAGAAACCACCCTGAAGTGGATTCGCGACTGAACCGGGAGCCAATGCAAGACATCACGAATGTAATGCGAGATATGGCCAAATTTAGGAACGCCACCGACCAAGCGTGCAGCCGCCCGCAGGACCCCCTCAAGACCACGCAAGCGAACCTGGGGAAGGCCAAAGTAAAGAGAGGAACAGTAATCCAACCGGTTTGCAATGAAGACATGGACCAAGGTGGAAGCAGAAGCAGTTGACAGAGAGCGAGACACGACTCGCAGCTGGCGCAAATGATAGTAGCAGGAGCGAGTCAGGGCCTTAAGATGGTCGACGAAAGACAGCTCCGAGTCCAGAATGATGCCCAGATTGCGGACAGAAGTGGAAAAAACAAAGGTGGGGAATTCAGAAGCTAGAGACCCCAGATCTATAGCTTATCCAACTGTTGACGAGTTCCAAGCCAGATATATTGAGTTTTTGAAGGGTTTAAGCGGAGTCGATTGGATGACATCCAGGCAGTAAGGCAGTCAGTGGCAAGTGACATAGTACGAACAGCGGAGGCAGCTTGGGACGCTGAACAATGAGCGTAAGACTGGACGTCATCAGCGTACGAGTGGCTCTTAAGATTACAGGAGGCAAGTAAGGCCTCAATGTCAGCCGTGAAGAGGAGGTAAAGAAGAGGCCCCAGAACGGAACCCTGGGGGAGGCCGAAAGGAGCTGGACACCAAGGAGACCGAGTTGAGTGGAAGACAGTAGAGGTGGTGCGCTCCGAAAGGTAGGATGCGATCCATACAAGTGGCTGATCCCTGACCCCAAAAGATAAGGAAAGACGGCTTAGTAGAAGGTCGTGGTCCACTGAGTCAAAAGCGGCACTTACATCGTAGAGGGCCAGCAGAGTGACTTGGGACCTATCAATGGCACCATATACATCCGAGAGGAGATGGAGAAGGAGAGACTCGGTGGAATAACCCTTCCGAAACCCAGACTGACGGGTATGTATGTATGTATGTATGTATGTATGTATGTATGTATGTATGTATGTATGTATGTATGTATGTATGTATGTATGTATGTATGTATGTATGTATGTATGTATGTATGTATGTATGTATGTATGTATGTATGTATGTATGTATGTATGTATGTATGTATGTATGTATGTATGTATGTATGCATGTATGTATGTATGTATGTATGTACGTATGTACGTATGTACGTATGTACGTATGTACGTATGTACGTATGTACGTATGTACGTATGTACGTATGTATGTATGTATGTATGTATGTATGTATGTCTGTATGTATGTATGTATATATGCAACCAACTCCACCTCTTTATCCTTCTCCTTGTCCCGCATGCACAGTTGCACACCGCTTGTTCCTTCTCATCAATAATTCCGTCAACCTATTCATCATTATCAGTTCTCTGTATTAACGCCGCACATTTTTATGGAGCCATTTCAGACCACATGCAAATCATTCGTACATAATTATATATATACACATAATTACGCATATTATATATATATATATATATATATATATATATGCATAAGAACAATATCCATATATCCGCATTCAACCGTACATACTAAAAGATGATTTGTACGTATACACAGATTTAAATGTATGGCTTATACAAAGCACAAAAACACCGTCTAATGTGTTTTGTCTGTATAAATACAGTCATCGTATACATGTATATACACACATAGACTAAAATTATACATATATATATATATATATATATATGCAATGCCTATATGTATGGGTATAGGCTACAACCGAACATATAAAAATACACAGTCTCGTGAAACACACAGTTCGCATGGCGTTGACCTGCTTGTTTCGGAAGAATAACTTTCTGCGTTGGCCGCGTGTATGTTGGCTCCGATGCAAAACGACGGTCGACTGCACGGCCTCGGCCGCGTAGCGAGGAGCCGGCGGACGAGGAGGAGGCGGCAGAAGGCGGCAAGACCCTCCGACCTCTCGGCCTCCTCCCGCCACCACCCCCGCCCTCCCCCCCACGCCCGCCCTTTGCTTGCCGATCGTCCGTCACTTCCACCTATATTACAGTACGCGTCGATATACATAGATGTGTGTATAGTATCGCATGGAGCCACCTCGACGTTGGGTGTGGGTGGGGGAGAAGGGGGTTATCCGTGGGGTCGGCAGGAGGGGCGTTTTATCGCCCCTCGTGGAAGGCATTGTTAGCGGCTCCCGTTAAAAAACTGCAGCTTCGGTGATATATTATTTTCGTTCCGTTGTCAGGCAATAACAAAGCGATTTCTTGCGCAGTTCACACATTGAATGGCGAACACATCTTTTAATAATAATGATAATAATAATGATGATAATAATAATAACGATGATAATAATAATTAGACCCCCACCAACGGCCGCCACAGCGGTGGCCTACTGTATAGCTCGCCTGGTCTGCCAGCCCGAGACGCCGAGACTCAGCCGGGCCTCGCCAGCCAGCTAGCCGGGCAGCCTGCGCTTATATAGGC
Source organism: Lumbricus rubellus (assembly GCA_945859605.1). Classification (NCBI taxonomy): domain Eukaryota; kingdom Metazoa; phylum Annelida; class Clitellata; order Crassiclitellata; family Lumbricidae; genus Lumbricus; species Lumbricus rubellus. The sequence continues at coordinate 51,898,684 of OX243813.1, read as the reverse complement.
CACGGCGGGCGGTAATTTATTCGCGCCTATACGTCACGAGGCCACGGCGGCGCGGGAAGGGTAGGCGTGGCGTGGGGGTGTCGATAGGCCGTTTAGACGCAAGTTTGCTGGTTAGAAAGACGCAATGGCCGTGAAAATTTTAGGCAGTTTTTAGGCCGTGCGGCGGACTGCAAGCGCGCTCCGGGCCGAGGACAAGATGTCGCTAGTCTGGCCGTAGCGAACGGACCGGGCGAAGAAGACGAAGAAGAGGAAGGTGTAGTAGCGGCGCTTGCTCGCTCGCTCGCTCGCTTGCTCGTTGAAGCCAGCGTGGAAGGCTCGATGTATCGAAGGCGATATTTGTGGTGCGTCCTGTGCTCGGCTTGAGGCTCTCTCTCTCTCTGCAGTGCGTTGAACGCCCATAATAATTATTAGGGGTTGCGTGGAGACGGGATACTACTCTGTGCTGGACGACGAGGAGGCGGAGGAGGTGGACGACGACGACGAGATTTATCGTCCAATTCGAACTCGTTCGATTCGTACATAAATCGGACGACGACGCCACCGCGTAGGACCCTAGGAATGTCGTCGTACTATGGATCCGGAGATATTGGAACAGGCGGTGGAGGTGGTGGAGGAGGAGGCCTTTCACAGTCCACGTTGGTTGAACAACAGTTAAGGGCGGGTGGCGGCGGTGGTTTAGAGTCGGGGCCGAACGGTCTACCCCGGCTCTCCTACGGTCTCAACCATCATGCCCATCATCATCACTCGACCGGGCCGAGCGTCAGCTCCCCTACTCCCGCCTCGACGGCCAGTCTCTACGGTCGTCCGGGCCCCTTTCACGGCTACCTCCCCGGGGTCGTCGACGTCTTCGAACGGCTCGATGCGGGGAACGGCCTACCCGGTGGGACCCCCTACCGGTCAGGGAACCCCTTCTCGCAGCTCGGGGGCGGCTCGTGCGGTGGCGGCGGCGGAGGACCTGGTGGTGGCGTTGGGGGTGTGGGTGGCAGCGGACTTGCCCTGTCCCCCGGGGCTTCGACGCCGGCCGTGCCTAACGGGGCGGCCCTGACCGGACCGGGTTTCAGAGACTATCATCTCAGCCCGAGTGGTACCTCGTCGAGCGGGGACGGATACGGGAACGGCGGTGGTGGTGGAGGCGGGCAGGGGCTCGGTGGAGACTACTGCAACGGTGGAAACGGAGTGACGACCCCGTCAACGCAGGTCTACCCCTGGATGACCATAGTAGGTGAGTAGTCGAACAACCAACCCCTTCTTGACATGTATATAGGCTACAGCTTTTCAGGTAAAAAGGTTTTTAGGCAGAGCAACTACGGTAGGGAAGATCACTTCTTGAATTGTACCCAAACTATAATAAACATTGACAGTGAAACGGCTTACATAATCTATTGGTGTGACGACTGTACAGTAGGGAAGGTCACCTCTTGATCTATACCCAAACTATAGGAATTCTTTACAGTAAAGAAAGGTATACCGATAAACTGACACTGATTTTGAAATAATACCTCTAAAAAGTTAGTGATAAGAAGGAGCAAGGTAGGTTACTGCTAGTTTTGTGCTGAAAAAGAATTGCTAAAAATGTATTCGTGTAGTCTAACCCACGTGCATGGTCCTCATATTAACACAGGATAAAAACCTCGAAAACTATCACAATCTACATGTATTTGAGTCTATAATAGACAAAAACACATATATAAAATGTCCACATGCCTGTTCTCACGCCTTCACGGAAGTCCATCAGAATGGAGTAGCTCACTCACGAGACCGCGAAAAGGCTTTAACCTGCCACCATCTTTACACGCGTCATTAACAAGTACCAGTTATTGCAGACCGCTTTAAAACAGCCGCCGACTGACGAACGGTCTTCCGTACTAGCGAGCCATCGGGAATGCAAAGGGAGTGACGGCGGCTGCAGGCCGGGGGAGTAGTGGTGGTTCCGTAAACGGCCTCAAAAGGGCCATTAAATTTTATGCCCCGTTCGGACGCAGGTAAACCTATGAACGGGAGCAATAAAAGGCTCGTATAGCGAGCTGATGGGTTGTCGGTATTACGCGGAGACACCGTGCGAGCACACTTGCCATTGGCAAAACACCACGGCTTTATTATGTATTTAAGCGTTCCATCATTACGCTTTACGGCCGACCTCTCGTCATAGAGAAGTACTTACCCGTGCATTTTTATCTGAGTTTGATTGCACGGTAGCAATTAGCGCCCTCTGCATGTGAGAGAGTATACCTGAATAAAATGTATTAATAAAAGAGAAGTTATATCTGTGATTTGACGAAGGATATTCCGTCGTTCGCGTACATAAACCTGTCAGGATTTATGGGCACCCCTGCAGATATTTTAATTTTTCTGCAGAAGGGGCGAACACAATGGTCACCTTCCGTCACCTCATCGCTTAAATTTAGGGAGGAGATCCATGAGTTTAACGACAGCAAGTTTTGACAACAAAGGCCATTGCCGTCGAAAAACATTTGTCTGGCATATTACAGCTCTCAGTAATTTACAAATTGCACCATGGCCATTGGTCTTAATTATAGCTATCCTGCCACTTTGGAACAGCAGAAAGCCAAATATCTGAATCTTCCTGTAATGAAATGATGATATAATTCTATGATGATGCAATGCCACCCACATCACTCCTTTCATTAGATATCACCTTTTGAAGTCTGTCAACAGGTCTTTCACTCAAGTCTTTTACGAATACTGTCCTGATTTCGCATTCTCCCCTTCCCTTCGCGCCCGCGCTCACCTTTGCATGAGTCAAATGATAATACTTGGCAAACCTCGCTAATATTCCCGATTATGAAACAAACCTGTTTTAGCACCATGTAGCATGTAACCCGATACCCAGCCCGAACTCAAACTGAGTTAGACCCACCCACCTTGCATCCATCCGACTCAGTCCTCTGCAATCCCACGGCAATGCCACCCATGCACAGTGCCCTTTGGTATTGCAAATGGTCATACACCCACCTTCGATTTAGGTACCAAAGGGTACTGTACATGGATACCAAAGGGTACTGTGCAACACATGGATATACCAAAAGATACTATGCATGGGTGGAACTTCATGGATTGGAGAGGACTGAGTCGGATGGATGGGTGGGCCTAACTGAGTTTGAGTTCGGACTGGGTCGTGCATGCTGCTGCTGATCCGACTATATCTCTGCATGCCTGACTCTCCCGGTCTTGACTCTCCCTCTATCGATTTTATGTTTGTTTGAGCGCCTGTGAATACGTGGGTTCCCTCGACTTCATCTTTGTGGGCTATGTATAATTATACTGCAGAAAGTTCGTGTTTACGATTGCGATTACGATTTTGTAGCAAGAGCTTGAAATATGCAAAGCTGCATGCAGGATATTAGCAACTTTGGTATTTCTGACATAAGTTAATTTCTAAAAGTAGATATCTGCAGTTTCACTTACTTTGTAGACCATCAGCACCATGCGTGCTTTAGTACGTAGAAATTAGTTATGAACCAAAGTGGTTGTTAAAACTTGGGCGTCAATTTTCCAGGGGTGGTAAGTAACCCCTCCCCCCTTGCCCAATAGCGCGGGCGCGCATGTCAGGATCCTTTAGTTTTTGACGGGCTTTATTTCTTAATTAGCGAGTGGCGTGACGATTCGGAGAGGAAAGGGGTGCTGTGGGAGGCATTATGGCTGTAGAGGGTTGAGTCTGATGGTTGTAGGGTGGGTGGGCCTAATTGTTTGAGTTCGGGCTGGGTGTTGGGTTACATGCTGGTGGTAATGGGTTTGTTTAAAAAGCGGAAATATTCCCGAGGGATATCGAAGTATTAGTATTTGACTTACACAAATTCATGTATATTATATACACACATCCATCTTTATATATAAACAGGGTGTGTCAAAAACAGTAACTCTCTGATTGTTTTGCTAATAATTTGGTCAAAAGTAGGAATTTTTAACCTTTTTTTAATCTTAACAGCAATTCATATTTATGTACACAACAGCCAAATTTCGCTAAAACATTTAAAACACAACAAAAATTATAGGCCTATCACTTTTAGTGAGTCCACACAGTTTTTGGAAAGAATGTTGACCTTTTAGGTTAAATTTTGTCAACAATCCCAACAAATTATTTTTCTGCTTGAAGCTGGTTTTTCCCGTATCAGTGATAGGGGTCGACCAGCATGCAACAGAGTGTGTAATTTCAATTGTAGAGTATTTTAAAAAATTAACTTAACCTATAAAATTAGAACTTTTTATTGCATTGTTACTCGTTAAAGGGTGGGAAAAGTAACAAATAAAAGTTTTTGGTAATATTTTGGCCATATAGGTAAGAATTTTGTGATAAAACTTTAAGGTCTTAAAGCACACGTGTGGCAGGACACAATGTAACAAAAGTTGTGAAGTAAGAATTTTGTGATAAAACTTTAAGGTCTTAAAGAACAAGTGTGGCAGGACACAATGTAACAAAAGTTGTGATGCAATATCTGCAATATCTGCAGGTTTTTTCGATGACAGAACTTTATTTTGGATGTGACTTAATATCGCTTCTTGCTACTTTTTGTTGCATTATTATGCGTATACGTAGACACTTTAGTTCAGAAATATTATGCATCTTCGCATACCGTACGCACACATAATTATTTTGTATAGACATAAGTTGTAGGGTGGGTGCATGGGCTTCTGAAAGGCTTTTGCTGCGAGAAGCGCTTTATAAATGGCCAGATATATACAATACAATACTGACCTACATAAGTTCCTATATATACATGTATATGCGTATGTAGGTGTGTATGTGGCTGCGTGTGCGTGTGTGCGTGTGTATGTGTGAGTGTGTACGTGTGTGTATGTGTGAGTGTGTGCGTGTGTACGTGTGACAAGCTGCAACTCCAACTGTCGGTTTAGTGGAAATGCGTCACCTCTGCTCCTTCGTGTTATTCTCTATTCTTCTTGATTATGTGTCTGCACGACTGTGCTCTATATATACATTATCTATGTATATTTATATATTATATATATATATATACACACATTATATATATAAACATTATATATATATATAGTCAGAGGATTTATGGGGGTGGTTCATCTTTATCTGTCACGTTTCAGACATTCCTCCTCTCCGTTTGCGTCTCTCTTCGTGCCTCTTGCCTATCTCTGTCTCTGTCTCAATCTGTCTGTCTCTGCCTGTCTCCGTCTCCGCCTCCGTCTGTCAGCATGAATGTCTGTCTTTGTTGTCTCTGTATGTCTGTCTGTCTGTCTGTCTGTATGTCTGTCTGTCTGTATGTCTGTCTGTCTGTCTGTATAAACATATGTTCGCCTTCTTGTCTTCTCACATGCACCTACATTCAAGAGATGGAGTTGTTTGATCACATCCTTACGCTCGACCGTGTTGCTTGTCCGTCTGTTTGTCCGTCTGTCTGTTTATCTGTCTGTTTGTCTGTCTGTTTATCAAGCTGTTTATCAGTCTGTTTGTTTGTCTGCGTCCGTGTCCATGATACAATAAAAAAAACTTTATTGCCGAAGAAGTGCCTCTATAGGGTCACGCACAGAGTTCACGAGGCAGTAAGTAGGGCGATGGGAGCAGAAGGGGTGCGGACAGAATGCATCCCAGACCCTTTCTTCATTTTATCATGTCGTCCATAGTTAGATACAGGCATACACTGCAGCTAACTGCTGGACTTGTGACATGTAGCAGTAGGTTACACCAGCTGTAAGTCTTAGACGGTAGTTATATCAGCTGAGATAGATTATGCTGCGTTGATTCGTAGCAGATTTCTGTAACTTTACGGAGAAGCTATATGAAATAGAATTTCTATTTAATTTATATTTGAAAATATAAAATTAGCTGGAACAGGAGCGATTTGTTCAATGCAGTCGTAAAATTCAGACGAAATACTGAAATAGCTACATGTACATGTATGTATTTAGATAACTCTATTTTCCGACGAACGTCCAGACAAGATGCCTTAGTTTTCCTGGTGAGGATTACCTACTTTTTTGGTCCTGATTTCTGAATGTTCCTACATGAATAATAATATATCCATTTGAAAAATTGTAGGATAGGCCCTTATTGATAAGATTTTCACAATAGAAATTTTTCTAACAGGCTGCCATAGCCTAAATGCTTGCACACGACATTAGACACTGCATGTTCTTATCACAACCCTGAGGTCAACATGTTCAAGCCAGAATGTTCAAGTCAAAATATTTAGACCAAAAAATATTCTTGTCAAATCTCTTATGTCCAAATTTTTAGGTCACAATGCTCAGGTCAAAAATGTCAAAACCCAACTTTTCATGCCAAAATGCTCAGGTCAAATGCTCAGGTCAAAATGCTCAGGTCAAAATGTTTAAACCAAAATGAAAGTATTGAAGCCAAACTTTCATGTCAAAATTTCATGGAAAAACATTTAGGCCAAGATGTTCAGTTTAGAAATTTTCAGATCAAGATGCTCAGGTCAAATTGTTGACGACAAAATATTCAGCTAAAGATGTTCAGTTCAAAACGTACATGTCAAAGTGTTCAATTCAAAACTATCAGATAAGAATTTTGAGGTGAAAAATTTCAATTTCAAGTCAAACTGCACAGGTCAAAATGTTCTGATTAAAACTTTCAGGTCAAAATATTCAGGTCATATTTTTTCGGTCAGAATATTCGGGTAAAAAATGTGCAAGCTTGAACTCCGTTGAGAATAATTATTATAACCGTCTATTACACGTCTTCACGTTGAAGTTACAAAAGGCTGCCAGGAGGCAATGTATAGTGTGGTGTATTGCAGATTAGTTTTCTTTTTCATGTGGTGACTTACTGTGGCATTCCACCGAACCAGCAATTAAAGGCAAATATAGGATCATACTGCATGTGACTAACCCTATCATACATAATGTCCATTATGACATTGTGTGTACGTATGCATGTATGTAATGTATGTATACACAATAATATAAATAGTTGGAATAGTATCTGTGTATGTATGTATGTATGTATGTATGTATGTATGTATGTATGTATGTATGTATGTGTATGTGTGTATGTATGTATTTTTGTTTCTTTGTTTGTTCATTTGTGTATACGCATGTATCTATGTATGTGTGAAAGTACGTTTGGATGTATGTATTGTACATGTATGTGTGCATCAATGTACTATACAACTATGTATGTATGTATCAATGTATCAATGCGCCCCTGAGTAGATTTCTTGAAGCGGCACTAAGTAAGTCCATATAGCATGAATAATATGTATGAATTGTATACATGTATTGTATATAATTATGTGTCTGCACGAGTGTATATAATACATTGTATGTATGCAACAATCTCCCTATTTGTATGTATTGTAGACCTGCATGTTGTTATGCATCTATGTACGTATGTATGTATTGCACATGTATGCGTATGTGTGTAGATGTATGTATGCATGTACGTGTATGACTACACATGTACACGTGCATATGGCAGCAAATAAAATTAACAAAAATCTATAATGTCTGATGGCCAGAACGTCACAGCTGGTCTGCCCCTGTCAGTCAATTAGACAATATATTAGTAAGATATTGATTTCTTCCAATGCTAACAATTACTTAAATTAAACTAAAACCCTTTTGATGCTGATGTTGAAATATATTACACTGAGCAGCATGCAAATACAGGTACACAGGGATAAAATGTTGGCACTAACTAAGGCCATTTCCTTAACTAAAAGTCATGATTTCAGTTATTGTTTTCGTCGTCGTCGTCGCCTTCATGGCCACCACCACCACCAACATCACCAGCATCATGATCATCATCGTCATCATCATCACAACCACCACCAACATTTTCATTATCATCATCACCACCACCATCATCATCACTGCCACCACCACCATCACCACCAACACCACCACAACCACCACCATCATCATCATCATCATAATCATCATAATCATATTCATCATCATCCAAAACTCACCACCACCGTTATCATCGTCATCGTCATCATCGTCATCGTCATCGTCATCGTCATCGTCATCATCATCATCATCATCATCATCATCATCATCATCATCATCATCATCATCATCATCATCATCACCATCAAGTTTCTGCCATTTAGGCTCTTAGTTGTGATCCTTTCTCCATCAAATTCAGGATGCATGCAATACATTTAAAAAAGAAATAGCGCAAATTCCATTAGATAACAACAATGCAGTACTGAGTACGGAATCTAATCTAATCTGATCTGATCTGATCTGATCTAATCTAATCTAATCTAATCTAATCTAATCTAATCTAATCTAATCTAATCTGATCAACAGTTTTATGGTGCTTCTCATAGCAGTGCTTCTCGGTATAGCGCTCTCAGCGTGACAGACTCACGAAAAGAGAAAGGTCTTCAAGCAGCGAAGAGATGCAGGTGAATTTCCCACAGGAATCTTACTACGAATTGCATGGGGGAAGCTCATTCTATACATTGAGGGACCCACAATAGCGAAAGTCCAATTCTGAGGTTGTTGACCAAGGCACAAAATGAGCCAAAGCGACCAGCAGAACGAAGAGGGTGTGAAGCTCGCGCACAGACCGGCTTGCACATGACGTCACAGAATGGCATAATGATATCCAAAACGTTACCATCCCTTGAGATTTTGAAACACAATGCCATGCAATAAACCATATTTTTCAACACCTTACACAGCCGAGTCTGATATAATATAATGATGTCCTTTATCTGTGATACTCGGCGTGTTTTTCCGAGTCTAAAGTCCTATAATTATCATGACTCCATGTCTGCCGTCAAGATCATGACCCTGCCTAGGCATGACGAACAACATATTGCCGACGTATGGCTTCCTTTTCGGTTGCGCCAGACCGCCGCTAGGGCGCGCCTCTGTTCGCTTTTGGCAGTCCTGTACAGAATTTCGTTGCACAATGGTCTCCAATTGTATCAAGGTCGTATTATGTCTATAGATTTCGCGGATGCTATACAGCGTGACATGAACGGTTCACTGGCCTCTCTTGCAGCAGCCATATTCTTTAGGAAATCAAGGTCTCGGCTGAAAGGTTTTATGTGAAGATGTAATCTCCATTGCAGTGCTATACTATAGTTAATGAAACAGAATCTAATTCAGTAATGGTCTCCGTGGCTATTGTTTTGCATGAGGGCCAAAACACAATGTGGTCTGTCACGGTTAAGTTTTTTTTATTGGCATGGGCTTGAAAAAGCAAAGCGAAAAATTGAGAAGAAAGACTTTTTCACAGAGGCCTTAAAATGTAGTATTTTGATATAGGCCTACAAAACAATATCCAAATAAGCTCATAACAGCCATAGCAGCTGTCACTATAATAACCAAAACTATGCTATCATTATAAATATAGAAAACAATATTAGAAGCCTATACTCATATTCTTATCTAAAAACGAATTTCTCAGTATTACAGTGCATGGGGAGAAATTTTTTAACACTTGAGTGCCCAAGGTAATTTTTGGTACACGAAGGCCCAAGGGGGGGGTCCGCGCGGACCCCAGCGTTTTCATGCTAATTTCTTGAGAAGGGATTGGAATATCGTAACAGAAGTTGGTTCTATGTAATCCCAAGTGAATTTGCAATCGATTGATTTATCATATGTTACAATTGCACCACTTGGTGTAAAATAATAGTGTAAAACTCTCGTGACACGTTTTATGCTTGTTTGCGTTATTTACCGAAGGAAGCCTATACGCGTGTATGAAAATCAGCCGAATATCATGCGGTACCCTTAGTATATGCTCTGGTTGTGGGGTACAGGGTAGGACAATACTCACGAAAAATATACCATTCTATGCCCAAATGGTTGGTCTAGGAATACCTAAAAGCATTTCTGCGGATTCATAGCCTTTAAAAAGTTATCCGGGGAAAACAGGCCTGGGGTCCGGTCGGACCCCCCCCCCCCTTGGGCACTCGAGGGTTAAACAAACAATGGCACATGTAAATAGGTGAGCATAGGAAATTGGTGTCAAATTTCCCAGGGGCAGGGGCGCCCATCAATACACAGGCCAAAATGTGGTTGGGGTAAATATCTTGGCAGTTTTACTGCAACCCCCAACAGGGTCGAGAGTTTAATTGAATAATAAATAAATTAATTAACTATTACACTTCAAATCGTTTTGACCCCTTCCAAAGTTCAATCTCTTTTGACACTTTTAAAACAGGATCTGTTATTCTTAACGGACTTTTTTGTATCTACGACCGTCTGTATGTGTCCGTGTCTGCCTCTGTCTGTCTCTGTCTTTGTCTGCCTGCATTTGTCCCTTTGTCTTTCTTTCGATGCTTGTTAGCTTATCCCCTATATATAGGTGTCACTGTTTGTCTGCTACTGTTTTTGACTTTGTCTTTGCAACTGTCCATCTCAGTGTTGTTAATTCTATCTGCCTGTGACTCTATGTACCTACATGTCTTTTTTGTCTGTATTATCTTGTCTGCATATATGTTTCCGTGTCTGTCCCTGTCCCTGTCTTTGTCTATGTAAATCTATTTTTGTATCTCTCTGCCCCTATATTTGTAAGTCATCTGTGTTTCTGTCTCTATGCCTGTCAGTGTGTCTGTCTCTGTGTGTCTGTCTGTCTATCTGTCTGTACATCTGTCTGCCTTTCGGTCTGTCTGTCTTGTCTTCCGTCCGTCTGTGTGGCTGTCTGTCTGCTTGTCTGTCTGTCTATCTGTCTGTACGTCTGTCTCTCTACTTGTCTTTTCCTGTCTCAACCGTTTATGGTTCTAAAACGAAAAACTAAATGCGACTTTTCACTGCAGGACAGGATCCATAAAAGACGGAAATTGGGTCATGGTCTGGCTTCCGGTTCCGGCCTTGGGGTGTGGCCCGCTTTCCGTACTGCAAAGTGTAATTGTAATTGTAACGTAACATAATATATTATCTAACCGTTCTAACCCATCTTAGTTAAAATACTAGTGTTGAGCTATATAAAATTCTCGCCTGATTGTCATTGCTGACTGGATGGATGGATGGACGGATGAGAGGATGAATGGATATAATGGGTGTAGATGAATGAATTGATGGATTGAAAGGTCGGATTGACTGATTGATTGATTGATTGATTGATTGATTGATTGATTGATTGATTGAAGGATGGGATTGGTGGTTGGATGGATGGATGGATGGAAAGATGGATTGATTATGGATGAATTGATGGACTGAAAGTTTGGATTGATTGATTGATTGATTGATGGAGTTTTGATGGGTGGATGGATGAATGGATTGGTGGATAGATGGATTGATAGATAGATTGGCGGAAGAATTAGTCGAATGATTAATGGATGGAGGAATGAATGGATGGATTGATGGATAAATTAATTAATTGATTGATTGATGAATGGATGGATTTACGGATGAATGAATGCATGCATTAATGAATCGATAGATAGATGCCTTAACGTACACGCACATGCGAATGGACGGTTGAAAGTAGAAATGAATTATGGATGGCTTGACTTACGGTTCGTCTGTCTTTATGCTTGTCTGTTTTTGTCTATCCGTCTGCCTGCCTGTCTGTCTGTCTGTGTCTGTCTATGGACACACGTACGCACACGGACACACGACCGCTTGGATGAGCATCTGGGTGGCACTGATATCTGTTTTCATTTGCTGTTGTATTTGCCGACGATGCAACCTTTCCTTCGCTTCCTTTGAGCAGCGTGGTTTTTTCTTCTTCTGGGTCTTCTTCTACCCCACCTACCCACCTCCTACCCCATCCCACCCCCGGTCTCCCCTTCCAGCGCCACCGCCGTCGCCGCCGCCGCAAAGTCAAGGATTTGGTTATAAATGTCTGGCGTTGCCTTGGTTACGACATCCGTGTTATCATTGGCGAGGCTTGCTTTACGGCCTAATGCGATGGAGCGAAGCCAGGAATGAAGGAAGAGAGGAGAACAGTTGAAGGACGAAGGGATGGTGGGTGGGGGGGGGGGGGGGGAGGGAGAGACGGAGAGAGATGAATAGGGGGACAAAAGGATGGACACACAAGGAGAGATAGATAGACAGAGGCACACGAATGGAAGGGCACATAAACATACGCAGAGACAGATAAACAGAGAAAGGGACAAAGACAGATAGGCGCGCGCAGACTCAAACACAGAGCGATAGGCAGTGAGACAATTGTTATTATACGATATGCACCTGTATGTATGTACAGTGGTTCCATTAGGATTTTGGTTAGGTTAGCTCTCTCCCTGACCCCCTCTGTAAGTCTCTCTCTGTCTCTCTGTCTGTTTGTCTGCCTGTCTGTGTCTCTGTCACTCTGTCTGTCTGTATGTCTGTCTGCCTGTCTGCCTGTCTGTATGTCTGCCTTTCTGTCACTCTGTCTGTCTGCCTGTCTGTCTGTCTTCTGTCTACCTTTGTGGCTCTGATTCTGTCTCCATCTTTGCCTTTATTATTTTATCTTGTCCTTGTACATAAATAAATTATTGCGATGTTTGTTTAAGCATGAGTTACTAAAATGGGAGGGAAAAGATCGCCGCACAAAAGGAGAAGGATTGGGGGAACAAAGAGAGGTGACGATGATGATGATAGAGGTGCAGACAGAGACAAAGATATATAAAGACACAGACAGACAGACAGACAGACAGACAGATAGGCAAGATGACATACGCTGAGTGGAAACCAGACTAGTGTTTATAACCTATTCGATGCACTTATCATGAGTCACCCAGACTGATAGACAGACAGACCAATAGACAGACAGACAGACAGCCAGACAGACAGGCAGACAGACATACACTCTAAATTCTACTACGTTACCTGTAACGTAGTACGTAACGTAGTACTATGTTATATATGCACTGAGTATGTATACGTTAGATTGACGTAGTGATTTTCTAACGTACTTCACTGTGTTATACATCTAACGTAGAAATACGTAATCGCTACTTTCGGTAACGTAGTGCATAACGCAGCCCTCTAACGTATAAGAACGTTGACTCTGTCCCTATTTAACGTAGTGCACAACGTAACCCCTTACGTATAAGAACGTTGACTCCGTCCCTATTTAACATAGTGCACAACGTAGCCCCTAACGTATAAGAACGTTGACTCCGTCCCTATTTAACGTAGTGCACAACGTAGCCCCTAACGTATAAGAACGTTGACTCCGTCCCTATTTAACGTAGTGCACAACGTAGCCCCTAACGTATAAGAACGTTGACTCCGTCCCTATTTAACGTAGTGCACAACGTAGCTCCTAACGTATAAGAACGTTGACTCCGTCCCTATTTAACGTAGTCCACAACGTAGCCCCTAACGTATAAGAACGTTGACTCCGTCCCTATTTAACGTAGTGCACAACGTAGCCCCTAACGTATAAGAACGTTGACTCCGTCGCTATTTAGCGTAGTGCACAACGTAGTTCCTAACGTATAAGAACGTCGACTGTCCCTATTTAACGTAGTGCACAACTCAGACCCTCCCAACGTATAAGAACATTCACTGCGTGCCTATTGCAAATTAAAGAGATAGAAAATAAAGATAAGAAAGATATAGGCCTATACAAGAAGTGCTGGACGTAATAATGGAAGAGGGATACAAATAACTGAAGGACATGGCACAACAGCGGGAAAAGTGGAGACATTGGACGTTTGGACCTGCCCTAAAGAAGAAAAAATTAATAGACATTTTGCAACATACAAATATTCCCATTTAAATAAAATAACTATTCACACACATAGGTTAATAAATATATATATATATATATAGAAGGGCCCAAAAAATTCATATCCAACAGCATTTAGCATTTTATTATTTGAACGACATGCAACATACAACCTTATATTATATATGCAAATAAATTTCCAAGCCATAAGAATATCTAAAATATTGTAATAGGTATGCAACAATAACCAACCGCACATAAGTATATAGCATAATTAGGCAAAACACCCCTTAAAATCTAAAAACACTTTTAACGTATTCACACAAATTAAAAATACACAAAATATGAATGTGCCAGTATTTTGCTGAATGACAACCTGAGCCAAGCCACTCATGTCGTCATTCAGCGAAACCGTGGCACAAACATACTTAATGCTTCATACATATCAAGGCCGTAGCTATGGTTTTGTTTCTAGTGTTTGAACACCTTCTAAATGAAATAACTTAAGAAATAATGCATTTAGCAAAGAAAGACATGAAAAATTCGCCATTTAAGAAGAAATTTTATGAAATGATACCATTTTAGGCCGTCCTGAGTTTTCCGGCGAAAAATCCTATAAAAGCACATTTGAATAAAAAAAGTCATCATAAAAAGGATTTGAAATATCTGTTGCCCTGAAAAGGTCGATATTGAAGTCGTTAGGTAATTTCGCTTAAAATAAAGTCCGTAAACCACCCCTCCCCAAATAAAATCCTTGATACGGTCTTTATACTTATACACAAACAATGCAAAAGAACTTGAAAACTACCAGCATTCCTAGTATTTTAAAGACCTGTCAAAACAAGTAACTTTGAATAAGCATAGTCGTGTTTACAAAAACATTGTATGCAAATACATATAAATCCAAAACACACAGTAATTTTTAAAAAATGCACATGCAATGTATTATGCATTTATACACTTACGTGCATAAAAATTTAAAATCCAAAAAAGGCCATACTGTATGAGTACAGTAATTGCAAAATTCACTACCATTTGTATAATTCCATCGTATAATTTTAGCAGACATGCATTGCACATACAACTAATCATGTAATCATTTATTATTTTATGCATATAAGATACTTTATCCTTCATAGCTATACACTATATGCCAAAGAATGTTAAATCGACCCCACAAATTCCAACCAGCATTTTAACAGGCATGCACATAACAATTAATTGCACTTCTTATAGTACCCTTCCATATTTCTACTCATAAGCACTGCCAACTGCAGCGTGGACAATGAATCAGTGTTTTATGCTGAGCAATTCCAAATTAATCACTTGCCCAAAGTCCCTATGCTGCGACTTTTTGTGTATTGAACCTCCAACCCTCCGCTTCCAATGCAACGAACATACCCACTACAGCACCGTGCAACAATTATACTTTACGATGAAAGGAATTGCATAATTCACCACCATTATCATTAGCCTATTTCAACACACAACTATTTCAACTGATCTTCCAAAGAAATGAAATCCACAATTGTGACTAATCATGTATCCCTTAATTAACAGTATATGAACATGGGTGGAATCCTCGGCGGAGACGTGGGGGTGGCGAACAAGTGGCCGAAGGAAAGACGCGAAATTTTTTTGTCATCTGGCCGAAAAGTCAAGAAATTTACAATTTTCACCGGCAAAAAGTTGATGAAATTTTGTTAAAAGTCATTTTGGCCAAAGAAAACCAAAAAGTGAAGAAAATGTTCTATTTTGACCGCCAAAAAGTTGATGACTTTTTTAGTCTTGACACTCAACTATTGGGGGGGGGGACAAATGCATGGGCATTCCACCCCAACACCTCCGTTGGGCGGGGACCGTCCCTCTGTCCCCCTATGTTTCCGCCCATGTATATGAAAAGGAAATTGAAAACAATAATTGTTTCAAATTAAGACACACGCATATATAAAATATGTGGGAAAAAATTTATATTAAAAACACTCGTTAATTTAAAAAAAGTCCTGTTTTCACATAGAAATTGAACATCCAAAAATTTCTAACCATTTTTAACACATACTGTATCAGCATCGGAATTTAATAATTCACCCCCGACCTTAATATTTGAACACACTAGTTAGCGCATACAATCAACCCCGCACTTTTTCATAGGAAAATCCACAAACATGGCTATTCGTTTAGCCTTACACATTATGTGCAAAGGCATCTGAACCCAGACTATTTTTCAAATGCACCTGGAATAAGAAGTAATCGTTTATGCTAATACAGCACATGAAGAGTGAATCGAAATCCAAACAGTTGTTATTTAGCTCAAAAGTCCACCAACATTCATATTATTCTTGCATTTTCAAAAGAAATGCACTAAGAAATACTCATGTGTACTTACACAGCATATGCCTAGAAATTTCAAATTGAACAAAAGTTTAGGACTAAAACCCGTAAGCAATAAGCATTCTTATTATCTACACGTGTTTTTTTTTCTCACACATTTGCTATAACGCCCATTCAAACTCTCTTCTCTCAGGCGCCTACAACTAGCGTGACAATACTGCATTAGAGTTTCAAGCCAGAAGATAAGCAACTGTGAATGAAAGACTTGTTGAAAGCCCTTACGCAGCGGCATTATGTTAATTGGAACCTTGAAGCAAGCCCACCACTATACAACCGCACACAACAAATACCTGCATATAAAACTAGTCTTGTATACTTGTACTGTGTAAGTCAGTATTTGAAAATGTACCACCATTCTTAGTATCTTAGCATATGCATAGGAATTTTAAATCCAATAAAAAAATTACTATCTGCAAATTACATGAAACTCCACATGCATAGCTACTTATGCAAATATATGGAATGCATGCAAAGGAATGTGAAATCCATGGACATGTTTATTATGTTGACATAACTGTACGAACAACTAATGAAGGATCACTATACAATAATGCACAGGAAATGTGCAAAACACTTGCAACCACAACTGTTTATGCATGCATTCTTACACAGCATTCACACAGTAATTGAAAAAGGCTTCCAAAAATAATTCTCATCATTTTCACTGACACTCACACCTCAACTAATTATGGATACCTAAACAAATAATTAAAAATGCACCACCACTCCTACAATTTCCATATTTAATAAACATGCACTAACAACTAACCGTTAATACTACACAGAAACCTGTGCTATGAATTTTTCAATGCACCAGCAATTCTATTGTTTTCGCATACATACGCGTACAAATAATCCTTTAATTTAGACCACATAAGCATAGAAATTAAAAATCAACCAACGTTATAATTTTTAAACAGACAGTCAAATCCGTAAACAGTTTATGCGCAAAAATAGAAAACCTACAAAAACACAGCAAATAATAAAACGTTCGATGGTTTATTTATAGTAAAGTCCCTTACACATATTTGCTCAAATAGCTGCATAGCTCCTTAACGGTTGTAGGAATATTTTTCTTTTCCTGGATTTTGTATACCTTCCATTCCAGAAACTTCAGAATGTTCACACATTTGTCCGCATAAACCATATTGAAAACCCAGTAGGTTTTGAATAGTCTGTCCAGTCCTTCCGCAATCGTCTCTCCAGCATCAACGAGCTTCTTCTCCGAAGCGACCTTCACACTTGTCACAATGCCACCAATTTCGCCCTGTATTAGCAACACAGGCGAAAATGATGACACTTGCTCAGCTTCATTTTGCAGCGATGAACCGATCTGTAAAAAACCCAAATAACAATTTTAATGCATCCAATTATATTACTCTTAAGTGTTTATACATTAATTATGCACACATGGAGCAAAAAATGTTTGACAACATTTCATACAAAACTTTACAATACGACTCTCAGTGTAGTCCATTAAACCAATGGTATCCAAACTCCTCAAAGTCATCACCAACTTGTAAATATCGTGGCCGTCTCTAGAACCATTGAATTTAATTTAAACATCATGTATTAAAATTTTATTCAGAAACTGGCATGGAAATATGTTAATTTATGTACAGTCGAACACTGTTTACTCAAATAAAAGGAGACCCTGTACCAGTCAGACCTGGTAGTGCAAAAAAAACCATTGCCACAGAGCCAAGAGCTGGAAGGGCTGCAAGTCGCAGAAAAACTACAGCAAACAAGTGCAGCAAGTCAGTATAACATGCCCTCTGAAACAGTGAGCCAGTGAAGAACGTCATGCATATAGGCAGAAACAGAGGCATATTTAGGAATGCAGCCAATGAGGCGAGCAGCCGAAGGAATAACTCGTTCGTTCAATACGCCCAATTAGTCAAAATGGCAGACCGTTTACAAAGGCATGCACAAGAGTCACATTATTAGAAACAACTCTGAATTGCCGAAGCTGGCAGCATCAACTATGAGTGACGAAACTCATATGCTTTGAGAAATTGAGCTCTTTGTCCAAAGCAATTCCAAACCATCGCACCGTCATAGAAAAAATATGAATGAAAGTTCCTGCCATTAAGTGCATGTCAATGAAGGGCAATTTCCCTAGAGTACCAATCCAGACAAACTGATTTTTCGAAGGATTTAGCAGCAAGCGATTATATTGCATCCATAATGACAGAGCATCAGTGGCATTGGACATTAAATACACAGTGGACAGTGTATAAGCAGCAAATCAGTGAGCCTACAGTTTGTGCAGAAGGCAAAATTTATACAACAACTAACTAATACCAGCTGTGTTTATAAAAGTACTGGAAGAGTACACTGAAACATATGGCAATCTAAAAAGGGATCCGATCAAAAATTACCTACACCATAGGCACCCAATACCACACAATTATTGCGCCCATATAGAAAAGAGAGAAGCCATTCAAAAAGATCACCAATCAAGCTATTCAAAAGGATCACCAATCAAGCAAAGGAACTACTTACAGGGTGCGCCCAAAAAAAGACCCCCCTAAGATTTTTGCCATTATCTTGACCAAAAGGAAGAATCTTGAGATGAAATTTTACTGTCCTAAAGACAATTCATATTTACACATGATGGCCACATTTCATAAAAATATTTCAAACGTAACAAAAATTATGCCACTTTTAGGGAGGTCACCCACCGTTTTTTTACGATTCAAAAACGTGACGCAACAAAAAGTAATAAAAACTCAATCTAATTATTCTGGCCAATATCTTGGCCAAAGGTAAGAATATCGTAATGAAATTTTACAGGCTTAAAGACAATTCATATCTGCATATGATGGTAAGATTTCATCAAAATATTTACAAAACAACAAAAGTTATACCACTTTTAGTAAGGCCACCCTCCAATTTTCGACAATTCAAAGACGTAACGCAGCAAAAAGACGATTTTATTAAGTCTCATCTCAAATAATTATTATAAAATAGTCTTGATATTGACAGATGATCATTATTATTACTATTTAAAAATAAACAGGGTACCAGCGTAGCTGCACGTCACTGAGAAGTAACTTAGCAAGATGACAATCAAATTCTTAAAATTGGAAATAAGAAGGAATCTGTCAGATAGTCAACAGGTCCATCAAGAACTCTGCATAGGGACTCAAAATAAGTTTTGGCACGGGTGATGGGCACATTGAACACAAGTTGTGAAGCACTACCAAGTTCATTTGACAAACAGTTATTTGTGATGAGACTTAAAAATCGTGTTTTTGTCACTTTTTGTTGCGTTTCGTTTTTGAAACGTCAAAAGACGGTGAGTGGTCTCACTAAAAGTGGCAGGCTTACCTTTTGTTCAGTTTTAAACATTGTGATGAAATCCGGCCACCATGTGTAGATATGAATTGTCTATAACACTGTAAAATTTCATTTCGATATTTGTATTTTTGGCCAAGATATTCGCAAAAAACCTTTAAAAATTGCGTTTCGTTTTTGAAACGTCAAAAAACCGGGGGTCACCTCCCTAAAAGCGGCATAACTTTTGTTATGTTTGAAATATTTTTGATGAAATCTGGCCATCATATCTAAGTGTAAATTGTCTATAAGGCTGTAAAATTTCATTCGAAAATTCTTAATTTTGGCCAAGATATTGGCAAAAAACCTAGGGTTTTTTTTTGAGGGGGGCGCACCCTGTATGTGTTAGAGCAATATTATCACCTGCATCAAAAGTGGCACTCACATCAAACTGAAAGAAAGAACGACCTGACCACTTCCAATGGAACCATAAAATCCCTATTATTAAAATGAAACTTAAGCATAACTACAGAAGTCATTCACAGCCCAATCATATTCAAATGTTTATACACTGCTTATTATAACATCAACTTTTTTAATTCACGAATAAATGATAAAAAGATATTTTCCTAAACAATATGGCAACACATTTGACCCACTTCTGTGTCGCTACCCAACAGCTTGTGAAACCTTGCCTTTTATGCACATTGTCACAGCCTATTACCAGCTCTCCTTATGTCAGCCTGCCCAATAGGAGCCACAACCGGAGCGCCTTAGTTTGACCAAGGATATCCCTAACTAGTCTCTCCTCCCAATCTTTCTAGTGCGTCAAGTGTTTTTTGCAGGTTTGTATTGAAAGCACCAAATTGCTTTCAAATGCCACAAAAATATTCCATTACAATCAATCATTATATTTCAGAATGTTCACAAGACATAGAGGTTCGTGCAAAAAAACCTGAAAGTTTTTGCCAATATCTTCGCCCAAAAAAAAAAAATTTTAAATCACATTTTAAAGTGTTAACGGCAATTCATATTTACATACAATGGTCGAATGTCACCAAAATATTTCAAGCGGAACAAAAGTTACATTAATTCATACATTCATTCAAGAATTTATATAGTGTTTATTCAGTGCGACTGCTCAAAAGCACTCCCGACTCTAGC
>OX243813.1:51857265-51878071 GCA_945859605.1 Lumbricus rubellus | reverse complement strand
AACGACCAATCACTTGGAGAAGAGCAAACCATTGTTTGAACCCGAAAGAAACGCAAGTGATCAAAAATTAACTCTTCCCAAACACGTGACAGATGGTCAACTTGAAAATCATTGGATACATGTATATTATGTTTACAACAAGTTTATGGTTTTTGAAGAAGCACGTGACAGATAATCGACTTGAAAAGCATATAATAAGCTTACCACAACAAGAGAGTCTGCATTATGTTAATAGATTTTAAAGAAGCATCTAACAGATAGTCAACTTGAAAAGTCTGAACCATAACAAGAGAGTCTGCAATATGTTAATAGATTTCAAAAAAACATTTGACAGATAGTCAACTTGAAAAGTCTGAACCACAACAAGAGAGTCTGCAATATGTTAATAGATTTTAAAGAAGCATTTGACAGATAGTCAACTTGAAAAGTCTGAACCACAACAAGAGAGTCTGCATTATGTTAATAGATTTTAAAGAAGCATTTGACAGATAGTCAACTTGAAAAGGATGAACCACAACAAGAGAGTCTGCAATATGTTAATAGATTTTAAAGAAGCATTTGACAGATAGTCAACTTGAAAAGTCTGAACCATAACAAGAGAGTCTGCAATATGTTAATAGATTTTAAAAGAAGCATTTGACAGATAGTCAACTTGAAAAGGATGAACCACAACAAGAGAGTCTGCAATATGTTAATAGATTTCAAAGAAACATTTGACAGATAGTCAACTTGAAAAGTCTGAACCACAAGAAGAGAGTCTGCAATATGTTAATAGATTTTAAAGAAGCATTTGACAGATAGTCAACTTGAAAAGTCTGAACCACAACAAGAGAGTCTGCATTATGTTAATAGATTTTAAAGAAGCATTTGACAGATAGTCAACTTGAAAAGGATGAACCACAACAAGAGAGTCTGCAATATGTTAATAGATTTTAAAGAAGCATTTGACAGATAGTCAACTTGAAAAGTCTGAACCACAACAAGAGAGTCTACATTATGTTAATAGATTTTAAAGAAGCATTTGACAGATAGTCAACTTGAAAAGGATGAACCACAACAAGAGAGTCTGCAATATGTTACTAGATTTCAAAGAAGCATTTGACAGATAGTCAACTTGAAAAGTCGAAACCACAACAAGAGAGTCTGCAATATGTTAATAGATTTTAAAGAAGCATTTGACAGATAGTGAACTTGAAAAGTCTGAACCACAACAAGAGAGTCTGCAATATGTTAATAGATTTCAAAGAAACATTTGACAGATAGTCAACTTGAAAAGTCTTAACCACAACAAGAGAGTCTGCAATATGTTAATAGATTTTAAAGAAGCATTTGACAGATAGTCAACTTGAAAAGTCTGAACCACAACAAGAGAGTCTGCATTATGTTAATAGATTTTAAAGAAGCATTTGACAGACAGTCAACTTGAAAAGGATGAACCACAACAAGAGAGTCTGCAATATGTTAATAGATTTTAAAGAAGCATTTGACAGATAGTCAACTTGAAAAGTCTAAACCACAACAAGAGAGTCTGCAATATGTTAATAGATTTCAAAGAAACATTTGACAGATAGTCAACTTGAAAAGTCTGAACCACAACAAGAGAGTCTACATTATGTTAATAGATTTTAAAGAAGCATTTGACAGATAGTCAACTTGAAAAGGATGAACCACAACAAGAGAGTCTGCAATATGTCAATAGATTTTAAAGAAGCATTTGACAGATAGTCAACTTGAAAAGTCGAAACCACAACAAGAGAGTCTGCAATATGTTAATAGATTTTAAAAGAAGCATTTGACAGATAGTCAACTTGAAAAGTCTGAACCACAACAAGAGAGTCTGCAATATGTTAATAGATTTTAAAGAAGCATTTGACAGATAGTCAACTTGAAAAGGATGAACCACAACAAGAGAGTCTGCAATATGTTAATAGATTTTAAAGAAGCATTTGACAGATAGTCAACTTGAAAAGTCTAAACCACAACAAGAGAGTCTGCAATATGTTAATAGATTTCAAAGAAACATTTGACAGATAGTCAACTTGAAAAGTCTAAACCACAACAAGAGAGTCTGCAATATGTTAATAGATTTCAAAGAAACATTTGACAGATAGTCAACTTGAAAAGTCTGAACCACAACAAGAGAGTCTACATTATGTTAATAGATTTTAAAGAAGCATTTGACAGATAGTCAACTTGAAAAGGATGAACCACAACAAGAGAGTCTGCAATATGTTAATAGATTTTAAAGAAGCATTTGACAGATAGTCAACTTGATAAGTCGAAACCACAACAAGAGAGTCTGCAATATGTTAATAGATTTCAAAGAAACATTTGACAGATAGTCAACTGGATAAACCTAAACCACAACAAGAGAGTATATATATGCAACAAGTTAACGGATTTTAAAAAGAGGCATTGTACAGCTTGTATCATGAGTGGATTTGGAGAGCTATATATGCAAAGTGTAACAATGCCTTAAGTACTGCTGATCCAACTTGTTCAAGAATTATATCGAAAAATAATCAAGTACCGTTAAATACGATAAAAATAAATAGAATATTTTCACACAAAAAATTGGAGCATAAAACAATGTGTATACTGCATATTGTAAGCCTATACCCTTAACATACCTATCTATTATATAATAATATGTTTGAAGCAATTATGTCGCTCAGCGTTAGCCATGGATATTTTAGTTGAAATCCTAATTTGTAATAATCATTATTTATATTCATACATATTCACAGCGACAATCGATAAATGCTCAAAAGCCACAAAACAATGTACAGATCTAATTTGATTAATTTTATTGTTAACTTATTATTTCATAATTTAATTTATTCCTTTGTTACAGGTGGCCCATGCATGCACTAGCTGAACCCAGGTTCCTTAGGGTTGTGCAGTAGTCCTTTGATCCCTTGTTCTTTTCCTATTATACTACGGTTAAAATTTGTATCAAATATTTATGTGATTACAGTCTACATTGGCTCCGACATTATGTCTGTCTGTATATATGTGTCGCCGCACACCGAAATGAGCACTAAGTCGGAGATTACACATCAGAGATATTCGGGAAATAGTATGTTTTTGATTTTTATTTTCTTTAAATAAAATTTAACCTAAAAAAGATTTTTGGGAAATTTTCCCCCCTTTTTTTAAAAGACAAGTCGCTACGCTATTTTAATGCTCTTGATATGCAATTTATTATTTTAATTAATTAAATGTAATTAATTTTATTGGATCACTTTTTATCACTTTTTTATATCTTCGGTTAGAATTAAGCTAGAGCAATACTTTTTGTGACATTTTGATGCCTGAGACAAGGCCTTTGAAATGGTGTAACAAACTCAATATCTTGGAAAATCACCTTAATGCTCATTTCGGTGTAGGCCTATACATGTATAAAAATATTTGCCTAGTGAATTTTCTCATTATGGGATGAAGCATGCATTTTGAAGTTGCTCAAAAATCGTTTTGATCTGATCCTAATTTTCAAGTGAGTTGCGTAAAAATATTGCCGGTATACGACTTATTTTTTGCAATTTGGTGGTTTAGGCTACTTTAATAGATGAGTCATGGTTTATGTAAACATCGCAGATTTCAAACATGCCATCAATATTGTCGTAAGACTCGCAGCATGTAAACATATGGGTGGAGATTTACACGAACACGATACTGTACATCTTTCCCCTCTCACCCAAGTGAAATACATGTGTGACTAAAATTAATGTTGTTTCTTAATATAATTATAGGCCTAATATATATTATATTATATAATTATATTATAATTAAACTGCTACCAATAATTATATATTCTAAATATTTTCCTCCTTTAGTCTGATGGGCATTATTTATAGTATTCCATCTTATTATTTAGCCCACATTATGATGCCTTAATTATTGTCAAGTAATATTATGTTTGGAAGAGTCTTGCTTCTGACAAGACTTAGTGTTGATTATAGCAGTGAAATTCATTCAAATATTCATAAATTAATTCATCATTTAATTAATTAATTAATTAATAAATAATTAAATACATAATTTATTTATTTATTTATTTATTGACTAATTAATTTATAGATTATTAAATAAATATAAATTAATTAATAAATTTATTTATTTATTTATTTATTTATTCATTTATTTATTCATTCACTCATTACCTGGTAATTATTATATTCATTCATCAATCAATTCATCAATAAAAAAATAAATAAATAAATTGATTGATTCTTATTTCATTAATTCATCAATTCATTATTCATTTATTCGTTTTTCATTTATTAATTTTTTCATCTATTCATTTATTCGTTTATTCGTTTAACCATTTATTCATTTATTCTTTTATTCAACAATTCATTAATTCGTTCATCACGATGACTTGCATGGAGCATAGCTCTTCAATGGAAAGGTAGGCTGCTTCTTTCGGAATTGCGTTGTATTCTACATCGACTGACTTTTTTATTCATTCATTCGGAGAAATGCGCAGCTATGTTTTAACAATGCATCAATTAGATCTATAGTTTTAGTTTTCATTGTAGATCTAAGTCTGAATTTTTAGTTCAAGTTTTAGTTTTAATTAGATCTATTTCTGAAAATAGTTTTCGTTATCGTTTTAGTTTTTTGCATCGGGTTTAGTCTAAGTAACTGTTAGCCTATAGTTTGCGTTTACGAAAAGCACCCAATTTTCGATAATTGGCATTTTCGTTTTCTTTCTTGTTACCGAAAACAGCACTGCTTTTCAAGAAACCAAATATGCAGTGAAGTACACTTCTAAGTTCAGCACACTTTAGATTCGAATTCTCTGGTTGCTCTCAGGTCATTTCTGGCATAGTTAAGGTTCAACCCTCCGGCTGAAAGGCAACGAACATGCGCACTACTGTACTCCACCGCGCCCCACAGTATATATGTATATATAAAAACCCTGCAAATATCTGCTATTATATCATATATTAGCATATGATATCATACAGGGTGGGCCAAAAAAGTAATCCATAGGTTTTTTGCCAATATCTTGGCACTAAATAATAATTTTTGAAAGAAAGTTTTAAGTGCTTAAAAGTAATTCATATCTACATACAAAAGTCAAATTCAACCAAATATATGAAACCGAACAAAAGTTATACCACTTTTAGTAAGCCCATCTACTGTTTTTAACAATCCAAAAAAGCAAGGCAGCAAAAAGTAGCGAAAAACGATATTATTAAGTCACATCTCAATTATTGTTAACAACTGAACTTGTTATTGCTTCACAACTTGTGTTTAATGTGTCCACCACCAGTGCTCAACTTGTTCTGAGTCTTTTTGTAAAGGTCTTGATGGCCTTGTTGATGTGTTCCAATGGTGAGTTTTCCGGTAACAGGACAATTACCCCCTGGACAATTACTCCCCGGACAATTACCCCCGGGGACAATTACCCCCCGGACAACTACCCCCCGGACAACTACCCCCCGTGCCAATTACCCCCCGGACAACTACCCCTCGTACCAATTACCCCCGGACAATTACCCCCGGTGCCAAAAATTAAATCTATGTCATGTTAAACGCCTACCGTACCTAATTAAATATTTAAATGTTATTGATGAGTTATGACTTTAGTTAGCATAATAACTAAGCAAGGTTAAGAGCAGCTATACTAAGATAGGTAAGTTATTGTTAAACGTTCAAGAAAAATACTAATTCAAATCTAAAAACGGTTGTATAAGCTAATGTGTGAAAAAGGTTAAATGTTCAAGAAAACTTCAACGTTTTAAACGCCTGCACTTAATAAAATATTTAATTGTGATTATCGATAGAGTTCTGCCTATTTTCGTAACCTACTCAGCGAAACGACACCATTTTGTTAAATTCTTGTGTTACTTCTATTTCACGTAAAGAAAAACCTTCGAAACAACGTTTATCTTTCCCTCTCTCAGATTTAGAAAATTCCATCATGACTAGATATTCAAATTAAGTAGACTGTGTAAGCTAACTCCGTATTGCATTGCATAAGTATTGTAGAGTGAGATAGTGAAGAAAGATGGCTATATAAGGCCTACCACAGTAGGCCCTTAAGTTCTTTATATAGGATAGGCTTAGGCAGCGCTGAACGTCCGACAAATACAAAGAGACTGGTAAAGAGATTAACGCGAGATTAACAAGCTCACACTGTGGCACGGGGGGGAGTAATTGTCCGGGGGGTAATTGGTACAGGGGGTAGTTGTCCGGGGGGTAATTGGCACGGGGGGTAGTTGTCCAGGGGGTAATTGTCCTGGGGGTAATTGTCCAGGGGGTAATTGTCGGGGGGTAATTGTCCGGGGGGTAATTGTCCAGGGGGTAATTGCCCTAGAACCGAGTTTTCCGTATCATTTCCAATGCGACCATCAATTCTTTTTTTATCACTCTTATTTTTGGCTGGCGATTGTGGTATTTCTCCGGCATAACACTCCACATTCATAGGCGTACGAGGCGGGGGTGCAGAGGCAAGTCTGTTTTTCAGGCAAGCAGACCCGGGAAAATAGTGAAAAATATGTATTTTTCATGACATTTCAACCGGATGACTAAAAGAAGTCAACTTTTTGTCTCGGAAACAAAAGTATTTCCCACCACTAGATTTCAACCCACAAGGCCATTAATTACGGATTTATTTTTCGGGCAGAAGTAAAGTCTTGCCCCCCCCTCCACTGATGAAATCTCCTGTACGCCTTTGTCTACACTATAAGTCTTGGTAATCAATCTGGTAAAAATCTGGTGATTAAAGGGCTATTTGTTCTTCTCAATAAAACCAGACCAATCAATAATATTGACATTGAGCCGATCTCCTTTTCATCAACGGCATATTTCTTAATTCTCAACAAAAATATTTTAGGTTAACGTGCAATAATATTTCTCTCCGCGCTCACTGTTCATCAGAGTTAGTAGGTTTAAATGCTGATTAATGTGTATTATTTATTATTTATTTATTTCGGAAATTTATATAGGCCTAGCGCTTCTTCAAGGTAGGTATATACTCAGAAGCGATCCCGGCCCAACCACGGCTAAATAAAACAGTTTTTAGGTTCTTATAATACTATTATGCTCCAAGAACCTGCTCATGAAATATCTGAGTACATTTTGTCTGTCATTGAAGCCGTGGCCATTGTAATGTCTCGTAAATTTAAAACTGACTGTTTTACTATCAAAATTTGAATATGAGAAATTCTTTATTTGCAACTCCACAGTCATCTTGCCAAAAATTTATGAAGTCACACTGACTTTCAGCTATTATAGTATACGCTGGTACACGTTTATTTTCTAAATGGAAGCAGTGTAATGATTATCTGGCAATATCAAGTTCATGTGATAACAATTATTTGAGATGTGTCTTAATAATATTGTTTTTGTTACGTTTTGTTCCACTACGTTTTTGGCTCGTCAAAAACAGTGGGCAGGCTCGCTAAAAGTGCTATAACTTTTCTGTTTCAAATACTTCGAAGAAATTTGGCTACTTTACGTATATAAATATGGATACCTTTAAGCCCTAAAATTAACTTGATTTGATTTTTAAAAAATTTTTGGCCAAGATATTATCAAAAATCTTTAGGAATTACTTTTTATGGTCCACCCTGTATAGGCATGTATTGTGTATATTATATATGTGAGAGTTTTTTTCTATATATGCGATTGGCGACATTTTCAATTTTAATATGTCAGCACCGCATATATCATCAGTGAAAGCCTGGGTTATATGATATATATCCACATGCCATTTATTTACTTATGTGGACCCCGGTTCCTTTCTGGTCTTCCTTTTGTATGCCACACAGATTTATTTTCCCCATTGTAATTTCTGTTTGTTGCGGAAACAATAAGCGAGAAGATTATATATATATATATATATATATATACATATATACATGTGTATATATATATAAACACATTTATGCACATATTATGTGTTTATATGCATGTATCTGTGAACAGGCTAGGTAGAAAAGCAGCATAAATATTTTTGCCAACATTTTGGTCAAAGTAATATTGTTAAATTAAGTTTTTATACCGTCTGAAAGGTAATTAATAATATTATATAGATCTACGACGATAGATAATTTCACCAGAACATTTCAAACAGAACACAAGTTATATCACTTTCAGTTAGTCCACCCACTTTTTGACTATCCAAAAACATAACGCAAGAAGCAGTATAGAACAACAATAAATAATTTTACGAAGTCACATCCCATTGCGGGGCGCGGTGGTGTATTATAGTGGATATGTTTGTCGCCTTGCAGCCGGAGGGTAACAGGTTCGAATCCACCTCAAGTCGCCGCGTAAGGATCTTGCATGGGCATGTCCTCAACTCACAATTGCTCAGCGTTTTGGCGTGAAACTCCGATGCATTGTCCGCTCTGAATAGTCGGCAGCACATAATTATGAGTAACGAGCTTGAAGGGATGCTGTAACAATTGCACAATGCACATACAAACAAATAATTGTTTAAAAAAAGTCATACTTGTTTTCTATATACACTGGGTCCACGATAAAGTAGAACACACAATAAAGTATCATAATTCGGTCAAAATTTCTAGGATTTGTCGGAAATGTTAAAAACAACAGTGGCCATAATTATCTACACGAGATCCTAAAGCCGATTAGAACTATTTGTGAGTTTGTCAAATTTATAAGCGTTTGAGATGCAGCACTAAAAATGGAACTTCCCAATATGCAAAACTTGAAAGGAAGTAAAATTCAGCTATACATGGTGTTCAAAATGTCTTTTTTGCTCACTAATACGTGACCATAGACGTAGTCACGTAGACCCGTGGTTCCCAAACCGTGGCCCGCGAGCCAAAAGTGACCCGCCAAACTTAAAAAGGCCCTCGTCTCTCAAAGAATTTGTGAAAAATATATGAAAAAAATTGACGACTTAAACAGGATAGAGCACAACTATGTTCTATTATAAATTATTTTATTTTGACGTCTATAAATAAACACAAAACATTCCATTTTGATTCAGTTATAAAAAATTCTATATTGTTTTAGTTTATTAAATTTTAGCCTTGTGGCCCTTAATGTCCTTCCACTAAGAAAAAGTGACCCTCGTGTCCTCAAATTTAGAAAAAGTGGCCCTCAAGTCAGAAAACGTTGGCAACCACTGACATAGACGTTGTTTCATGGCCTGGTCATTGATCTGCTACTCTTCAATCAGACGCGCCATATGGTTATCGATGTCATGAATACGCGGGAACAAAAAACGCGCTCCTCCGGTATACATGTAACCTACAGTAACTTCGGTTCGAGGTCTGGATGCAGGATGCTAGGCGGCTACAGCATGTGGAATATGAAACCGAGTGTCTCCCGGGACAGATATTAGGCTACTCTTCTACGACTATAGGGTCGTGTGTCCGTGAAAAAACAGGACACTTTGAACACCATGACCTATAGCTGAATTTTACTTCCTTTCTGCAGCATGCATGTATACATGTTGGACAATTCAATTTGCTGTTGTTGCTGCTGCTGATGTTGTTGTCGTTGCTGTTTTTGTTGTTGTTGTTGATGATAACGAGGAGGAGAAGGAGGAGGAGTAAGAGAATGATGATTATGTGATGAAGATGACGATGATATTGTTATTGTTGTTGCTGCTGCTGGTGATGATGATGTTAATGATGATTTTGCTGCTGCTGCTGATGATGATGAAGCTGATGATGATGATGGTGATGACGACGACAACGATGATGATGATGATAATGATGATGATGACGACGACGACGACGTCCATGGACTGTCGTAACTGTTATGATGATGATGATGATGATGATGATGATGATGATGATGATGATGATGATGATGATGATGATGATGATGATGATGATGATGATGATGATGATGATGATGATGATGATGATGATGATGATGATGATGATGATGATGATGATGATGATGATGATGATGATGATGATGATGATGATGATGATGATGATGATGATGACGACGACGACGACGACGACGATGATGATGATGATGATGATGATGATGATGATGATGGAAATGATGATTATTATTATATTTTTTAACGGTCAATGTGTACACAGGTTTGCCTTGAGCAAGTGCCAAACTTCCAACTTCCTGTAGCGCCGTCAACACCTTGTCAATCAATCAATCAATCAATCAATCAATCAATCAATCCGTCAATCGTAATTTATATAGCAAAGTACCTACTCAACTGGGTCTCTGTCACTGATCGCATTCTGGATCGACTTGGAATTCTGATGACATGCATGAGCTTTATCGACTTGTAACACTACAGAGTTGGAACTCTATTGAATTGGAACTTTGTCGACTTTGAACTCTCTCGACTTTGAACTCTAAAGAGTTGAAACTTTATCGACTTGGAATCTTAACGACTTGGATTTCTATTGACAGGGAACTCATCCTACATGGAACTCAATCGACTTGGAACTCCATCGACTTGGAACTCTATCAAGTTGGAACTCTATATATCGACTTTGAACTCTATCAACTTGGAACTCTATCGACTTGAAACTCTGTCGACTAGAAAATCTACCGACTTGGAACTCTGTCGTCGTGCATGGCACCCTATCGACTTGTGACTCCGTCGACTTGAAAATCAGTCGAAAGTTCCACAGACTTGGAACTTTCTCGACTTGAAACTTTATCGATTTGGAACTCTATCGACTTGGAAATCTGTCGACTTGGAACTTTATATTGGCTAGACATAAACTATCTGGACTTGGAATTCTGTCGACTTGAAATTATATCGACTTGGAACTCAATCATTTTAGAACTCCATCGAGCCTGAATGGTGTAGTGCGGTGAAGGCAATGAATGAATGAATGAATGAATGAATGAATGAATGAATGAATGAATGAATGAATGAATGAATGAATGAATGAATGAATGAATGAATGAATGAATGAATGAATGAATGAATGAATGAATGAATGAATGAATGAATGAATGAATGAATGAATGAATGAATGAATGAATGAATGAATGAATGAATGAATGAATGAATGAATGAATGAATGCATAAATGAATGAATGAATGAATGAATGAATGAAAGAATGAAGCAAGCAAGCAATTAATCTATCAATATATCAATCTATCAATCTATCAATCAGGTGATGAAACTGAAAACAGTTTGAGCGATGCCGTATATTATTATAATCAGTGAAAGTCCATTTATTTATAGGTTGATGGACCAACCACAGAGCAGGAAAGGTTCTGCACTGTTGGACAGCGGCCGAAAGAAACCATTAAATTAATGGACAGCGAAACGCAGTGCGCGGCGGCCTGCAGGGTTGGCTAATGACCTCTGTGACCTCTATAGTCGCTGCACAGTGTCGTTACAATAATTATTTCGATCGACGAACCAAGTTGAGCTTCTGGTTCACCGCTCGCGGACTGCTATCCGACAACGTCGTTCATTCTCTGTTGCTGGTTCTACAACCTGGAATGGTCTCCCTGTTACACTGCGCTTAATTCCTAGGGGTCACTCCGCTCTGTTCCTTAAGAACCTAAAAACTGTTTCATTTAGCCGTGGTTGGGCCGGGAGCGCTTCTGAGTAGCCTATCTTGAAGAGGCGCTATGTAAATTTCAGAATTAAATAAAATTTAAAAATAAATAAATAGAATAAATAAAATAAACAAACACTGAAACTAATCAAAATATTGCACTCTTTCAAATGGTTGTAGGCCTATAATATTCTAGGCTGAAGCTGCAGTGCGCACTTCAGAACGTTGGAAAAAGAAAGACCAAGATTAACAAACTGGCTGGGCAACATAAAGAAATGGACTGCATTGACATTGGGAGAAATGATAAGATTGACGGAGGACAGGAAGCTTTGGAGGAACATTGTACATGCATGAGGTCCACCTTCGGATCGAGGATGGCATCAGAACAGAACAGAACCGCGGTTATCGACACGAATTGAACAGTGGGCTAAAAACAGTATGAAACGATAAAATTAATGATGTAGTAAACTTAACTAATAAACACAAAACAGACAAAAAATCAGTGCCTTCAAGGTTAAATATCTTCACAGTCATTAACCAAGTTGCAAGTATAGTTGCATAGCAATGTCTTAGCCCTTTGTAAACTGGATGCCTGCTGAATATATATATGTTGTGGGGCGCGGTGGTGTAGTGGTGGCGTCGTTGCCTTGAAGCCGGAAGGTTCGAGGTTCGAATCCACCCTCAAACCGCGTAAGGACCGTGGGCAAGTCCTTCACTCACAATTGCTCAGCGCTTCGGCGTGAAACTCAGATGCAGCGTCCGCTCTGCATCGGGAGCGCCTCTGAGTAGAGAGCTTGAAGAGGCGCTATAACAATTAAGTGCACATACATACATATAGGCTATGATTAGGAATTGAGTTCCATACACCTGGCCCATGCAGTGTATTTAATAATATTAAATACACTGGGCCAGGTATATGGAAGATTCAAGAAGATTCCATAATATGGAATCTTCTTGAGTTTAGAACTTTAGATTAAATCAGATTGCAACAGTTGATATTATATTTGATCAAAGAAATTAGGAGGGTTGAGAAAACAGCTTTGAATGCGGTCAATAGCATCGACGATAAAATTACTCTCTATCTTATAACGCTTTATTTTTATCGTTAGAAAATACTTGTAAATCTAGTTATCTGAGAATAAAACAATATTTATCGCTGGTTTTGTGGTTGTTTTATGTTTCCGTAATGACACGAATGTGTCTTCCACTCAATTTCAACATTGAATGTTTGTTAAAGATTTTTGTATGCAAGTCACGAAAGCAGGATCCTGCAATAAGACCGAATAGCTTGTGACAACAGTTACTGGGGCTGCAGAACGAACGACAATAATAATTATTGTATAGGCAAAGATGAAAATGATGAAGGAAATTTTGGGAACTGAACATCGTGAAAACACGAAAATCCGTGAAAAACTAGAAGAAATTCTTCCGAGAAGTTAAATGCTATACCACGTATACCTATAATTTTAAACTCGCATGGTATGATATCTCTCACTCATAATACTATTAGCAGTGTGACATTTTCCTCTGCAATTTGAAGCAATAATCTGGTGGAAAATTCATCTGCATCTTTTCTCTACTAGAACACCTTTCTCTTTCCATGCATAGACCAGTCACACTGAGACGGTTTCTGAATAGCTCTGTATCTATGCTTACATAAATACGTACATACATGCATACTTACTTACATACATACATACATACATACATACATACATACATGCATACATGCATACATACATACATACATACATAAATAAATACATACATACATACATACATACATACATACATACAAACATACATACATACATACATACATACATACATACATACATACATACATACATACATACATACATACATACATACATACATACATACATACATACATACATACATACATACATACATACATACATACATACATACATACATACATACATACAATGTCATACATACATGTACATAAAGACATGCATAATGATTTATCGATTCATTCACACTTGCAAAACATAAAATACATGTAAGGAAAATTCAAGGAACCAACAGTACTGATACTGAAATTCTTCGAAACTGGGTACTCATTAATTTTAGTGACATATTGAAATGACAAACACCAATGTATCATATGGTTGCCCCTCACCACCCAAAGCGCAATGTGAAACCTGCACGTTGAACAGAATACCTGCCTGACAAGTTACGATCAAAACATCAAGTGACTGTACTATTACACTGTGAATGGACAACGCGACCCAGATCTTGATCAACGCCTAAACAAGCTACAAAGAAATTTAATATGAATTTTATACCGAGATAATGTTTTGTGTGTAGAAATGATGAACCTTCGTTGTCATGTATAGGCCTACTTAACTTATGTTAAAATACATGAGCGTTAGAAAAATATAAAAAAACATGACTACATGACTTTTTCCTAGAACATTAAACGCATGATAAACCAAGCTTTCTGCAAATGAAGTCAGGGTCATTTTGCTTCAATTTAAGAAAATGTCGGTCAAACATGCACTCACCTTTTTGTACTAAGTCTTATCCTGCAATATTTGTTGTATGTGAGGCGCCCTTGTAACGACACAACTGTGTTGCGGCTCCATATAAATTTTTAAGACAATTATTGTTGTTGTTAATAATGATGATGATGATGATGATGATGATGATGATGATGATGATGATGATGACGACGACGATGATGATGATAATAATAATAATTATTATTATTGATTATTATTATAGTTTTTATTGCTATTTTCATTATTGCTATAGTAGTAGAAGTATAGTTGTGGTTGAAGCAATTTATATAAATGACTACAGGAAGGCAGTTTTGGGTGGTGGTTTGTGCAATATGCATATATATATATATATATATATATATATATATATACAGACATTATATATATATATATTTATATTATACGATGCATCCGATATGCATGTATTGTATAGTTGTATACACGTATATATATACGCTCGGATAGACAATCAGGTGGTGGACTTGACTGAGGCGTCAATAATGACATTACGTGTGTCAATCAGACAGACAGATGTCTTGTGTGCTGCTGCAACAGATTGTACGACCTACCTGTGTGATTGCATGACCTGAGGGTTGATGGCTAGTCAGACGGAAATTAAGGACCAGCCCCAGTATGACACTGACACGCTAATCGCCCTTTTGAAATTTGGCTAAGTGTTTTATATATATATATATACATATATATATATACATATATATATATCTATATTAATAAAGAGAGGATTCTGTCTGTCTGTCTGTCTGTCTGTCTGTCTGTCTGTCTGTCTGTGTGTCTGTCTGTGTGTTTGACCGGAATGCATTTCGACAGTTTTTTACTTTTTCACTCCAAACCTTCACTACTCTCTCCGTCTCGGCGTCGGACACCCAGTGGAGGGGTTGGCGATTCTCTATAACGATGGGGGCCAAGGTGGGGGGCGAAACCCCCAAA
Source organism: Lumbricus rubellus (assembly GCA_945859605.1). Classification (NCBI taxonomy): domain Eukaryota; kingdom Metazoa; phylum Annelida; class Clitellata; order Crassiclitellata; family Lumbricidae; genus Lumbricus; species Lumbricus rubellus. Next base: position 51,863,102 of record OX243813.1, on the reverse strand, counting down.
TTTTTTTCAATAAAACGCAGCTATTGATTTCAAACTTTACACCTAGACAGAGGGCCATCGGAACCACCCAGTGGAGTTGTTGGCGAATCTCCCCCACCATGGGGGCCACGGTGGGGGCGAAAACCCTAAGTTTATTAAACACCTTTTAAAACGCTTGCATGGTCATTATATAAACGCAGCTGATGTAAATGATCTTCCAATCCGCTTGGATGTAAAGTTTTACTATAATTATAGTCAACTAGCTGAACCCGGCCACGCGTTGCTGTGGCTGAAAAGAGCATTCAACCATCCCTCCCTACCTCCCACTCCCCAACCCCTCACCCACCCCTCCCCTTCCCTCTGCCAACCCTCCCCCTTCGCCTGCCCCTCCCCTCTCCTTCCCTCTCCCTCCCCTACCCTCCCCCTCCCCTCCCTCTCCAACCCCTCCCCCAACCCCTCCCAACCCCCTACCCCTCCCCCTCCCCTCCCACGTCCATCGCTCCCCTACGCTCCCTCCCCACCCTCTTCGTCCCAGAAAACCCTAATTTCACGGGTGGCGTACAGGTGGAGAGGTCAGAGTGTGGTGGGGCGTTGTCGGGTGTGTGAGTTTGGGGTGTGTTGGTGGAGGGTGTGGGGTGGGTGGGAGCTGGCTTGGGCTGGGGGTTTGGGTGGTGGGGTGGAGGGTAGGGGTGAGTGTAGGATGGGTGGAGGTGGTAGGTGGAGGGCGGAAGGGGTGGGATGGGGCGGGTGAACGAAGTGGGGTGGACGGGGTGGGGTGGGGTTCGGGGGTGGAGGTGGGAATGTGGTGAGAGTGTGGGGTGGAGGTGGGGTGGAGGAGTGAAGGTGGGGTGAAGGTGGGGGTGTGGTGAGGGTGGGGGTGGGGTGAGGTGGAGGGGTGGAGGTGTGAAGCGGGGCGGGTGGAGGGGTGGGTGGGGTGGGGTGGGGGCTTTGGGGTGGAGGTGGGGGTGTGGTGAGGATGGGGTGGAGGTGGCGTGGAGAAGTGAAGCGGGGGCGGATGGAAGGGGGTGGGGTGTACGGGGTGGGGTGGAGGTGGGGTGGAGGTGTGGTGTGGGTGGGTGAAAAGGGTGGCATGGGGCGGGTGAACGGGGTGTGGTGAGGGTGGGGAGTGGGGTGAGGTGGAGGGGTGGAGGTGTGAAGCGGGGCGGGTGCAGGGTGTGGGTGAGGTGGGGTGCTTTGGGGTGGAGGTGGGGGTGTGGTGAGGATGGGGTGGAGGTGGCGTGGAGGGGTGAAGCGGGGCGGATGGAAGGGGGTGGGGTGTACGAGGTGGGGTGGAGGTGTGGTGTGGGTGGGTGAAATGAGTGGCATGGGGCGGGTGAACGGGGTGTGGTGAGGGTGGGGGTGGGTGAGGTGGAGGGGTGGAGGTGTGAAGCGGGGGCGGGTGGAGGTGTGGGTGTACGGGGTGGGGTGGGGGTTTTTGGGGTGGAGGTGGGGGTGTGGTGAGGATGGGGTGGAGGGGTGAAGCGGGAACGGATGGAAGGGGTGGTGTACGGGGTTGGGTGGAGGTGGGGTGTGGTTTGGTTGTGGCCTGAGCGGGTCTAATCCTAAATTTCCCGGGCAACGCCGGGTACCCCAGCTAGTAATATATATGTATATATACACGTATAAAATGTATTGTATATGTATATTTGTGTGTTGAATTCATTGCGTGATCAATTCCTTGTAATACGTATACATCACAAAATTAATGTGTAAATGTATTCAATTGGAATATAAGCTTAATTATCATTATAAGCAACCTTATTCGCATGATCAAAAACCTATTCACAGATAAGACGTTGCTTGATGAGATGGAAATAACGGTATACACATTACATAAGCTTAATTATTACATAAGAAGTAGGCTACACTTTGTTTGCATTAAACTGAATATACAGGGTGTCCAAATTGAACTGATACCCTTTTTATTTTGGCGATAAACTTGTCAATTCAAAATGAAACTCCATACAATTTCAGAGATTGTAAGAGGGATAAAATTATTTATCAATGTTTCCTGTAATTTTTATTCAATTCTACTAACAGAGTCTGATGTTATGCACATTCAATTATTTAGAAAAAAAGTTAGGTTTCCAACATGTGGGCCTAAAAGATATTAAATTATTTTTTGCAACTGCACACCTTACTTTCTAATTTAATAAATATGAAGTCATATTTCAGTCATTTCCATGTTAGGGAACAAAAATAAAAATGTTTTCAGCAAAGATGATTTGAGTTTAATAAAAAAAAAATTAAGAGAAGAAAACATTACGGTGCAAAAAGGTCTTTGAAAGAATTGCCTAGCAGAAACTGGTCTATACCAGCCTTGAATCGACTGATTGTAAAAATTTACTCTATTGGATCTGCCGAAAATTGTGGAGGAATGGAATTGTTTTGATCAGGAGATTGTTGAAAAAGCAATCAATGAATTATGAAAGCGTCTTATAGAGCATGCATTCGAGCTAATGGAGAACATTTTGAACATCGGCTTTGACGAACAGGAATTCTTGCAAACAATAATTTCCTATCTTTTGCATGTTTGAAACTTAAAATTTTCTTTGCCCAGAATTGGATAAACATTTTAGGAAACATTGATAATTTATCTCTCTTACATTTCCTGAATATGTATGGAGTTTCATTTAGAAATGACTATAGTATATAACCAAAACAAAAAGGGTATCAGTTCAATAATTGGGACACCATGTATAATGTATATACACTGATCGACGTAATAAGCAAAATGTGAACAATATATATTTTCAGACAGTGATAATGTTGTTTGCTTAGCCAAATAATTGTAGCAGAGCGCATCAACGAATCAGTGGAGCTTTTACGCCTAATTATATCATATATGTACATGCATATTCATGTAATATCTTAGGTCATCAGTATAATTATAGACATATATGTGTCTATATATAATATATTATATATATATGCGTTGTTGTAACTGCAAAAATAGTGCACGAACACACACACACTCTCTCTCTCTCTCTCTCTCTCTCTCTCTCTCTCTCTCTCTCTCTCTCTCTCTCTCTCTCTCTATATATATATATATATATATATATATATATATATATATATATACACGTATATATACACACATATATATATATATATATGAGTATGCATGGTGTATACGCAACTATAGGCATGTTATTATTTATGCTGATTGGACACAATACCAAGGTTATCTCAAGTTGTTGTACATGCATGATTGATGTGCATATAGTTGAAGAATAAAGCGAGGAGCCGGAATGTCTGTATGCTCGTACATGCAACTTAGTCTATGTGGTGTTTTGTGATATCATTTGCTTAAACTTGGTATATGAGTGCCTTCTGTACTCACAGTATAGTTTTTAACTGGTTTCTTGCGGTCGATGTACTCATTGGGCTATGACTGAGTTTGCCTTATGTGCAACTGAATATATCAGTTCTGGAGCATAATATTACATTGTATGTTAACCCAATGGCCAATACATGTCAGTCCAATGCATCAACTATAATACAAGGCTAGATAATTGCGCATTCCATGTGTTCCTGGTGTTTAAAAAATCCATATTATGGGTATTGTATTGTATTGTATTGTATTGTATTGTAACTGAGCATTTGTAAAGTGCTTTTCGCAGCAAGAGCCTTTCAGAAGCGCTGCCAGTTCGTGCAACCCCGAGAGAAAAGGCAGGTTTTAGACGAGAGAAATATGACGAAAGACTATACCGGGTACCAGAGAGAATGGCATGCAGAACGAACTGATTGGAGGGAAGTCCTTTCCATACTGAGGGACCTATGCAGGCAAATGATAAGGGTATCTATATAGGTATATATAGGGCACAGAATACATTAGGCCTATCGACTCCTCCCGTTTCTTCTTTATCAACAACCTATCACTGGTTAATAATAAATCGCAGGTTTGATAGTGTTTTAACACCTGCTTAGATGCTTCAGTGGGAATATTCCACTCTCCACGTCGACCTCCCGAGCGTTCTTATATACACGGAGCTGGAGGAGATGACCAATGAGCCGATGATGTTTCAAGAGTCTTCCCGTCACCTTCTAGTTTACCAAACTACTCGACTTCCTGTAAACAAAACATCCTTTGCATTTCAGACCGATAACAAAAAGCAGGTAACTTGCGATCAAGAGCCGGGAGCATAAAAAACTTTAAAAAAAGAACAAGACAGTGAATTAATGCAAAATCTGGAACAGTGACAATTTTGTAGGCCTATATGACTTGATGCAGGAAACATTCTCAAACAGTACTGTCTTGAAACGCTTGTGTTTGGATTTCCAAGGTGCTATGCATTTAAAGGCGCGATATAAGGTGCTACGATACATACAAACAAGCATGAAGGACTAGATATAAAAAATATGCATTCAAAACGACATTCATAGATTCAATTGTAATATAATACGTACAATATTAATGGGACAGAATGTTGAAGTGACAATAAAAAAAATAAAAACATGTTGAGCGTGAAAGTGTTTAGGTTGCAAAGATTTAGATTGTACAATTATGCGTATTCAAATTATATTTAATACTTCATTTTCCATATAATTATGCTTAGTGTATAAAAAAAAATATTTATTAAATATGCATGTCTAATTGGCTATTCAGTGAATTGGTGCATTATGTAATAGGCTAGTTATCAAAATTAAATGTAATTTATACAACAATAATTGACTCGATTAATGATCACTTTGATTAATAATAATTAGAAATATTCATTTGCGTGTGAAAGATTTTTTTGTTTTGTCGTTCGGGTCTTTGTTTTTTGGAAAAATTGGATTCAAGTACTTTTAATTTCAGACCACTTCACGGCAATTCATGCTGCAGAATCTTTTATGGTTTCTTTGTCTTTGAAACTTTTGTCATCAATCTCCACACTAAGGAATTGTTTGTCTTATACCTGGTTATAAGATATAAGAATTTCTCGCATTTTCCAGATATTTTCCTGTCAGGTCGGAGTATAATGCATGAGGATCTGGTGGTTTTTCCAGACCATTTTTCTCTGTGATTATTGCTTTCGCGTAGGCCTACCTAAGTGCTTTCTCATTCTCCTCGTTGCCTATATGTTTGGCATATATTTGTATCCAAAACATACAGCTTTCATGCTCTTTGCCTCGTAAATGGCCCATTAGCAATTCCAAGCATTTTTGGTTTTCGATGCGAACTTTGCAGAGAGTTAATAGAAAAAGTTTCTACGTCTGCAGTCAGTATGTCAGGATTATGATCGTAAAAAAGAACATATCACGAATGGGATTAATACAATTGCCTCTGCCATCTAGCGAGTTGTGATGATGAAATATTGCGCTAAACTTCGGAAGAACGGAACATTATTTCCTTTTTTGAGACAGTCTTCACATGCAGACAAAAACAAACAACTATTCCGTTACAAATGATTTGTTTAGGTTCACCGGAAAAAATAGGCAGATGGTAGGCTATAACGAAAAGCAGATTCGTTTGATTTCATGGAAAAGTCGCCGCTGGCGGACACTCGCGTGCACGCCCGTAGAGCCTAAACTCAAGAGCAATGCAAATTGGCAATTGATAAAGTTAAACCCCGAAATCAATAGCCAGGCCCGCATTAAGGTAGGTGCTAAGGGTGCTGCAGCACCCGGGCCCGCGGGCTTTGGGGCCCGCAATTTCGGAAATGATGAACTTTCTTAGCGTGAATGCTGCAACGTTAATAAATACTAAGTCATCGTTGACGAAATTTTGCCAAAATTTTCCCACACATCAGAATTATTAGCTCGAACTAACAGTTTATGAAGTGGTTGAAATCGCAGGAATTGATTGCTATTGTAAATTTATCTTTTTTGGTAAGTATGACCTCTGAACAGTGACAGGCCTAAATAGGCCCCAC
>OX243813.1:51819765-51854765 GCA_945859605.1 Lumbricus rubellus | reverse complement strand
GTCCAACATTGATAGGTCCATGGTGCAGCAACTATAGCATAATGGGAACAGGACAAACCCTTCCGGCCCATTACCCCTACCATTACCCCCACCATTGTCCACAACCACAAACCCCATTGGGACTTTACTCCCCGCCCCGCCATTACCCAGTCCGTATGTTTACATCCGTCTGTTTACATTTAGGTCCAGTGTATGTATGTGTTTATGCAAGGTATGTATATATGCAAGGTATGTATGTATGCAGGGTATGTATATGCATGCATGTATGATGCATGCATGCATGCATGTATGTATGCATGCACATGCATGCATGCATGTATGCATTTATATATGCATATAATATGGGGTATCATCACAAATCCTACATCAAATGTGTGTAAATAAATCTCCTATAATAACTTAAAATGTCAAAATATTATTCCGTGTGAAACAGGTTTGATTTTGGGAAAACCTAAAAATTGGTGTAGGCTATAGCGCCCCATTTGGTAGCCCTAGGATTAATTTTTTGTCTATATTATATTGACCCAAACATGTTCCATGAGTGCATGTGCTATGTACAACATAACGTTCAGTCATTCATTTCCTATATATAGTTCTATCTAATTGATATAATTTCAACCCATGTTGGGGTCCATTGGACCCCAGGTGTGCTAAATGCGTTGGCGCGTAAGGTGCGCAGCATATATATAAGGTTAACCTCGCGTGACATGACCTGACCTTGCCTCACGTGGTGCCATGACCTGACCTGCCTCTCGTGCTCTGACCTGGCCTCGTCATCTTGCTTGACCTGTGTCATGAGATTGACATAAAGCCGCATGCAATTGACTGTTGTTTCCATCGGTAGAATACGAGAGATGGGGACTGAAATATATAATTGAATGTTCTACGTGCGTGAGTGAGACACGGATGCAGGACAAATCGTACGAGGGGCTTTTTGGAATAATACTGCCTAACCTTCCTGGCATATGAGTATCCGTCTGAATCATCGTCTATGTGCAACAGTGCCACCCTCCCCCAGATGCCAATCCGGCATTACATTACCGGATGGTGGTGGGGTGGTAATGGTTAACACTCTGGCACGAGGAGTGTACAGACGCGGGAGATCGCTTTCCACTACCCTCTCATAACGGTCGGCTCAGCCTTCTAATCGGCAGATGGGTTTGGTAAAATAAGCAATATATATACGTGATTGGCGCCTTGCGTGGTTGCCGACAGTTCTGTTAGATTCGACTTCTGTGATAACTTGTGATCATCCTTTCATGATACTATGAATTTTAATCGTATATTGCGCTGTTTCAGATTGAAATTAAAACAATGCCATGGTTGTTATTATTAGAATTTCAATCTCGCATGGTCGCTGTGTAGTTACACCATGCATGTAACCCACAGCGAAAGTAAATCTTGATAGAGTTGTTGAATTATTACTGAGGAGCGCTACATAAATTTCAAAGTCTCAGTTCTATGACCGGCACACAATGTGCAGTGTAGCCTACACCATGCAGGGAACTGGCATTCGTGGCGTTTATAACGTCTTGTAACACTGCTCAATTCACCAATGCTATCTGCCGAATGGAAGGTTGAGTGGACCTTTGGGAGGTTGGTGGGAAGGGATTACCATATGGGTGCTCTCCGAGCCATGGTTTTTGCGAAACCCTAAAACCCTCTCTTTTTAAATTCATCATGCCCTCTGTGTATAGGCATATATAGAGTATACTATTTATCTATAGCATTCAGTTAGTGATTAATCTAAATTGATCTATTCGCATAAAAATGTATGCAAATAGCATAAAGAGCTTTGATACAAACCCATAAACATGTCGTCGCACGGATGCTCTATTACACGAATGTTTTTCATGTGATTTTTAAAATGTTTTTCTCCTCTTTGCTCTGTTCTGTAATTTATTCTTCTCTTTGACAGCTACAAAGACGTAGGTTGTGTTTTAATTGTGTTTTATGATTCTTTTGTTATTGGGCAGCCTACTCTTTGATAATAATTTATTTCGCCATTCTTTGATGATTTTTCCCCGGATATTCCCGCAGTGCGTTTGCAGGCGCTTTATAGAAGCAATGCTTACTTATTTGCCTTTTATGCATAGAAATAAATTATTTATAAATGCATAACTACATGTATATGACATTGTATGCATAGGCTTGTGCATATAGAAGAGCTAATAAGTGCATCTTACACAGTATAGATGCATGAAATAAGCTTACAACACATAATATACTATTATATATATATATATATATATATATATATATATATATATATATATAGAACGTACCTCACACAGTGAACAGTGTATGCATGGAAAAGCAGTGAATTTTTGCAGAGGAATATCCAAGGAAGTCATATTTGCAACTTTGATGCAATCGGGTCTGAATTTTGGACAATGCGAATGGATGATGAGAAAAGAGTTTCAACAGGAGAAAAGAGCCAAAAAATCCAAAAGCGTTTTTAGGGCTGCGAGAGATCTGTATGACGTTAGAGGGTAGCCTAATTGTTATTTCGTAGTTTATTGGAAATTCCAAATGACACCCCGCATCCAATATTATTGCATGTTACATGAAAAATAAAATTGTTTGTTGCTATAATATATATATATATATATATATATATATATACATTGTTCTCATAAGAAAGATTTACTTGATATTTTCTATATAAAACCCTCGCTATATAGTTTCTATATATCGTTTTTGAATGCTTGGAAGACTAAAATTATGCGGTCTATAGGCTTTGCGAAAATTTGATAATTCATAGCAATGCGACAACATTTAGAATAAGTCTTTCAACGTAGGCCTATACGAATTCGACGGTTTGGTCATGGCATTGTATGCAGATCGCCAGATTCTAAAGAACCACAAGGCCGAATAAGAATATGCTGAAGAGCATAGCTGTTTAAAAGTTTCTTTAGTTTTTAATTTTTTGACTTTTTAGTTTTGATCCTTTGTATCGGATTACCGTATTCTTTTTTTACCTTTTTTATGTGACTTCATTTATTTTAATTATTTTTGTGTCTGTGATTATTTGCCTTAGCCAATATTTTATTTTTTACTGATATTCCTAGCGTTTTCACTGTAATTTTGCCCTACTAATAAAGTTGTGTTATTTTCTGATAAAGATAAAAGTGCATAGACAAGGTTAATAAGTCAAAATGAAGTTTAAGATGTTACACAGTCAAAATTTTCGTTCTCGTTGTTTTTTCTTCAATTTTTCCGAATAAAACGACATTTTCCCGTTTAAAAAAATTCCATATTTTCTTACATCTATGCTGAATAGATAAAACAAACGATGACCACTTGGGCTAACCGTATTTTGGAATAAGGGACATGAAAAAATGCCCCAGTGTTATGGAATAAGGGACATGAAAAAATGACCCATTGTTATGGAGATCATTTTTCGTATGCCATCGCCGACAAATGACTGACTCAGGAATTGATAATATATGTATAATAATAGACTATATTATATATATATATATATATATAATATAATATATATAAATATATATTCTATATACCTTATATATGCATGTGAACATAATTGTGCAGAATGACATCGGTTTCGACAAACCTAGATGGTCTGTCATCAATGAGTCTATTTTTATAGGCTTCCTTCAGCTACTGCATGTGCAGCCTACACCTTCATTCGGCAAACTCTCCACTGGCTTCCTGTATCATACAGCGCACCTAGTTAAAAAATTATGGCGATTGCGCGCAATGCTATGAAGGCTCGGGATTCGGGAAACACCTTCAAGCCTTCGGACCTTATGTTCTTCTTATGCCTCGGACTTCTCACTCCCTTGACACACCGCTCTCCGCTCGGCCGTCTAGTTGTTCCATGGTGCTTTAGTCTATAATTACATTGTTATACGTGAGTGTATCTCCCCATCTAAGTGAATATAAAAATCGACCTATTGTTCGATCTACGCATTCAACACTCCAAGGAAGTTTGAGAAAAAACCCACAGACATCCACCCTATTATAGGCCTAGTATAAGAAGAATTCATGTTGGCCAATTTGTATGCTTGATATCTGTTATCGGGAATCCAATTCTTTTAGCTTAGGCCTATTCCTTTCTCGGTGACTTTTCAACCCGACGGCCCATATAATTATTAGATGCAGATTCAATATTAAAATCCTTTCAAAAGGTGATATCTGTGAATGACTTGTTGAGTCAATTGATGAGAAGCACAGGATAGGCCTCCACCTTTCACCAATTTTATTAATAACTATCAAGTGACGAAAACCAACAGAAACAATAATTCACAATAATGCCATTGTGTTTTTTCATGTAGCCTACATCGGTTCATCGCATTGCGTATTTATATATATATATATATATATATATATATATATATATATATATATGTGAGCATCGCATTGCGTAACAATATATATATATATATATATATATATATATATATATAAATTTTATGTATTATTATATATATATATATTGTTACGCAATGCGATGCTCATAGTTTTATACATATATATAATATATATATACATTATATATATATTAAATGCTAATTATCAACATTATTGACTGGTCTTCCATGCATCCGCTTGACCAAAACACTAAACCTTCTTCAATTTAATTAACAGACTTCAAGATATGTACAAACGCATAAAGAGACACAAATTATAGATCTATATATTTATAGGCTACATTATATGCCTAGCGAACATGCACAATCATGCATGCATATAATTATATAATTAATCATAAAATATGCGCGCACAGCCGCACACCTGCAATTATAATACGTGCATATAATTATGTTCATATATATCCTTAGAAAATTTCATGTATTAAAAATTATCCATTCAGACGAAGTTTGTCCACTTGTAAGAGGGATCATGTCATAACATTTTAGATGTAACCATTAAAATAAAAATTGCAGGTACTTACATGTAGTTTCTGACTTTTCATGCAGTGCGAAATTTAGACAATGGGCCTATATCAAGTTTAAATTTCATTTTTTCCAAGTGGCAATAATATAAAATATCACCACAATAATAACTTATTTTAAAACTTAATCAGATATAAATTATAATTAACCAAATAATTAAATGAAAATGACGGTTTCCACTTTTTACACAGTTTTTCCCTAAAGCTTATATCCATTAACAGAACGCCACACTTAACCAATCAAAATATTCTGCTGTTAAAGTTAAGTCCAACAACGGCTAAATAAGACAGTTTTTATGTTAGAAAGAAACGTAGTGGTGTGACCATGCACTATAGACACAAGGCGGAGTGCAACAGGGACCCATTCCAGATTCTAGGGCCAGCCACTGAGTAAGAGCGCCGATGCATTATAGCAGTTCGAGAACGAGGGGTCAAGAGTATATATGATTAATGTGCCACCACCAATTTGAGTCCACAACATTTCAGTTGTTACTGCAAACCAACCACTACAACCATGGGCGTCCACACATTAAACAAGAGGGTACTTACCCCCTGGAAATGCGATACCTATTATTTTAACGGTTCCAAGACATTTGAACGGACGACAAAAGAACGTGCGACACTAGAACGGCGACAGTAGAACGGTGTATTATAATAGATGACCGCTGTGACTATTGAACGGCCGGACAGTTGAACGGACGACAGATGACCGGTGGACAATTGATTGATCGGTAAAGTTGTAGGGCCGTCAATCTGCAGCCATGGAATGAACTTCCTTCAAAGCTTCATTTACTACATCTGACCAGTCAAACCTTGTTTAATCACTCTCTCATGTCTTTTTTATTTTTCCGTGGCTGGGCTGGGAGCGCTTCTGAGTAGCTTATTTTAAGGGGCGCTATATAAATTCATATAACGAATGAATGAATGAATGTAGACTATTCCTAATTCAAGGACTTTGTGGCATTGGAACTCCTGGATATTTTATTTATATTTTCTCTTTTTCAATAGCTGTTTCAAAATGTATCATGACAATTAGACTACTTAATGTACAGGCATTTTGTCAGCACCATAATGTATGTTTTACTGACTTTTGCTGTAATGTTCAATATTTCGGTTAATTTATTAAGTCTACATTTGATAAAAGTCTTATAAAATATAGGCCTAATGAATTAACCGAAATATTGAACATTAGGCCTACAGCAAATTGATACATTTTGAAATATTTGAAATATAGGGTGTCCAATAAGTTCGTGAACGATTTTGCTCGCATAAAGCAGAAAATGTTTGCAACAAACATTAATAATACTTATGTCATTTGAAAGAGCTTCATGTCCAGAGATGAGATGGAGAGCTTCCATAAATGAGCGGCTTCTGCGTGCTGGGGCATCGCCAAGGCCATAAGTCAAAGTCAAGTAAGTCAAGTATGTCCAGAAACCAAAAAGTGTAAAAAGTGTTAGTTTTTTTGCAACGAAGAAATGACGTCATCAATTTATGCTGAAAGGCTATTTTTAGCGAATTTTAAGCAGTTCGCGATCGTTTTTCGAAAACAAACTCGGAAATGGGGAATTAGCAGACGTTCAGTTACTCTCGAAAGCTGTTATTCTTGCTGAAGAAGCATATTCATATTCCTTATTCCGTTATAGGCGAAAAATTAGGACAATCGAAAGTTTGGGTAGCAAAATGGGTTGAAAGAATCAAGCAAGAAGAAAATGTTCCTGTCGCCTCGCAGGTCAAGTTTAGTCCGACTGTTCTTGTTTGAAGAGGTATGACAGCCTCAGGATTAAGGCGACTACATTTTGTACCTCAGCATACATCAATTAACTCGGAGTATTAGTCTATATCAATAGCATTTTAAAGAAGGAATTAAAACCAGTACTGTTTACGACAGACTGGACACTTCTGGAACGATCTGGAAACGACGACTATTCACTGACAACGCCGTTAGCGTTTTCCAGCAGGATGGTGCGCGAGCACATACATTTGATGTTTCGCGAGCATGGCTGAATGAAAATTTTTCTAACTACATTGAAAACTGGCCTCCAAACTCTCCTGGTCTATCACCGATTGAAAATCTTTGGAATATACTCTCAAGCAGTGTCTACAATTAAGGATCCTGAACTAAAAACTCATGCTCAGCTAAAACGTCATTTGCGAAAAGCATGGAATTCGATATCGGTTGAAACGTTGTACAACCTCATTGAATCTTCGCCCATTCAAATGAAAGCTGTAATAGCCAGCAAAGGCAACACTATTGCCTATTAAATGGTACAATAATTATTGATTTTTGTTGTGTAGTTTTTTTAAACAAACTAGCAATTGGACAATTGGATACCCTGTATTTAATATTAATTTTATTAGTTTGGAAGAGAACTAAGATTCATTACATGCGTATCTATAAACAACTTATTCCGAAAAGTTATTTTTTCCTGTAGAGCAACCTTAAAAATAGTCCTTCTCAATGCCACATTGAAGAGATGAAATTTCGTCCAATTTTGTATTCACATTAATGCATTGGGTTTTCGAAGTCGACGTTATTCTCTGCATAATTATGTGCATACGTGCATACAATAAGTTATATATAATATGGAATATATAATGTATTCTTTTCAAACATATGAAAATAATGTTACTTTAAGTTTTAGAGTTTATAACCGGAAGACTTAAAAAACACTCTGATAGGCTGGCACCTTTTTATGGAAGGAATAATTTAAGGGGTCAAATCGTAATATTAGCAGCAGAACATATATCCCTTGCCAAAAGGGGGGCAATTTTAGGGCTAGAAAGTGAAGAAAATACCGTTAAACTCATCGATATAATAAATTATTATCAACATTAAAATATGTAGCCATAAACTGCATCTCGGTTTACAGAATATTACCATAACTATTCTAAAGTGTGCTTTGTGACAGGATAACAAACATGATTGTATCAGGGCTATTTCAATAATTGCCATTCATGCATGGCTCAAGTCGTTCGCTTGAAAGTCAGCCTAATTTAATCTAACCTACCTAAAATGTGACAATTAAGCCACCTGATTGTATATTATTTAAAAAATCATTTAAGAACCCAAATCGTGTATTTAAACAACTCCTATATTTCTATTTTTATATAGGCTATAATAATTGCATGTGTGTCGGCTTGTTGCTACATTCCATCTGATGAAGACGTTCAACTCATGAAGTGCATGACGCGGTGGTGTAGTGGTGGCGCCGTTGCCTTGGAGCCGGAAGGTTCGAGGTTCGAATCCACCTCGCCGCGTAAGGACCTTGGGCAAGTCCTTCACTCACAATTGCTCAGCGCTTCGGCGTGAAACTCTGATGCACATTCCGCTCTGCATTCGGGAGCGCCTCTGAGTAGAGAGAGCTTGAAGGGTCGCTATAACAAGTGCACATACAAACGTCGTTCATATGTCTCCGGAACAACTTTTTGTCTGTTTGCAAGTTTGCAAGTGGTTTTTAGTTGCAATCAGGTCATGTTGGGCTAAATCGTTAAGTGAGTTAAGTATATAGGATGTCCAAAATATTTTCACACTTTTACTTAACAGCACGTGCAAATTGTCGCTTGTGACGAAATTTTTGAACCATGCATCTTCAGAGAGACTCAATAGATTCCTCAGCGAAACTGAATCACGAAGAACGGCAAACGGGTAGACCAAAAATCTCAGTTGAGAGAGCGCTGGTCGTTAAACTGTGAGTCATCCATATATATGCGACCTGGGTTCGTGCCTCACACAGGGCATTAATTTAAAAAAGTTTCTGTTATCTGCCTTTGGCGCTTTTCTATTGAATTGCTTGACTCGGGTTCTCCTGAAAATAAGATAGCCCTTCCCACTTCTGACCTGGCCGAACCAGAAGACTATAATAGTGATCCAGCCCTTAGGTCTTAGTGTTAAGCTACCGAACCCACTGCTGTAAAGCCGACCTGCGTGTCGTGATATACATGTATAGTGGGACGTATTTCGTATACATATATAACCTGTACCTGTAATCATTCTGCGGTCCGTCAAATTGAATCATTAAACGAATATTATTATTATCTATTATTATTATGTACATGTAACTGTAGCATTTTGGACTCATGCATCTTAACAAAATTATACCCAGGTTTTCAGTGCTTAGAGACTTGGTTTAAGACTTCAATAGATGCCCTCCTCTTTGCTTGACATGTTTTAATCTAAACACAGTAATATATTATATATATATGTAGCATTGCATAAGCTGACATTTTAACAAATCATTGCTCATTACATAGATAAACAGTGGATAACTCTGAAGAAATTTAAACAGCTATTTGAATTTTTTTTAATTATCGAGGATATAATGAGCAGCTCCATTAAAACTCTTGGGGGGGGGAGGAGATTCTACCGTCCACTCTGCATGTACCCAAACTCTCCGCCATTGGTCTGCAAACAGAACACATTTTTTAGAGAACAAGCGTTTTTAGAAAGTCATTACAGCATGCCATCACGCTCACTACTCAGAGGCACTCCTGACTACAGCGCGGACACCATCGGAGTTTCAGATCGAAGCGCACGAGCAATTGCAATTAAGTTGAAGGACTTTCTCAAGGTCCCTTTACTCGGCGGCTTGAGGTGGGTTTGAACCTGTAGTCGCACGACTCCAATACACCGAATCCACCACTACACCACCACGTCCCTCAAATATTTTCACCAATCAGCAATAGCTTGCAATTCAATTTGATACTAATTCAAATTGCAAATTTATAATAATTGAAAACACTAACAAATAACGCAGCAGCTGTATAGAGCAGTTTTCTGCCATGTGACAATCTTATAACCCGGAGAATATTTACGCATCAACCGCAAACCCCCCTCCCCCAAATATTTGTAAAAGCAGAAGCCACACTACTCGTATCATTCCCGGATGGCATAAAACGCCAATGAACCTGCTTGATGTGACAGAATAGCATACTCATCATCATCTTATCATCCAATCATCATCTTATCAGCTTATCATCATCATAATCATCATCATCGTCGTCATCGTCACCGTCACCGTCATTGTCATCATCCAGCACTACCACCTCCTCCTCCTATTCTTCTTCCTCCTCCTCTTCCTCCTCGATATCTTCTTCTTCTTCTTCATCATCATCATCATCATCATCATCATCATCATCATCATCATCATCATCATCATCATCATCATCATCATCATCATCATCATCATCATCATCATCATCATCATCATCATCATCATCATCATCATCATCATCATCATCATCATCATCATCATCATCATCATCATCATCATCATCATCATCATCATCATCATCATCATCATCATCATCATCATCATCATCATCATCATCATCATCATCGTCGTCGTCGTCGTCGTCGTCGTCGTCGTCGTCGTCGTCGTCGTCGTCGTCGTCGTCGTCGTCGTCGTCGTCATCGTCACCACCACCGCCACCGCCAACGCCGTCGCCGTCGTCGTCGCCAATACCACAACCACGGCAACCACGAACACCACCACCACCCCCGAAACCACCACCACCGCCACCACCAACAATAACACCAATACCAACACCACTATCATCACCAACACCATCACCACAATCATCACCACCATCACGATCATCACTGCCATCGCCTCCACCACAATCATCAACACCACCATCGCCACCACCATACCCACCAGTGGCGGATCCAGAACTGTTTCAAGGGGGGGGGGGCCAAAATCTTAGATCTTGGACGGGAAAAAGGAAAATGTTTTCGAAAGTGCGAAAAATAGTGATCGGTCGTTGGGGAAAAAAGTACTTTTCATCCGCCAAAAAAGTTGATGACTTTTTTTAGTCATCTGGCAAATTTTTTGGAAAAATCATACCATTTCATCCGCCAAAAAAGATGATGACCTTTTTTTAGTCCTCAACTTGAAAACCGAATGGAGGGGCCACGTTCCATGCAATTTTCCGAATAGGGGGGGGGCAATATCCATTACACCCATATTCGTATTGCTAATTTCAAACCAAATGGGGGCCACGTCCCATGGCAGTTTTCAATGGGGGGGGGGGCATGGCCGGATTGGTCCCCCCTGGATGCGCCCTTGATACCCACCACCATCACGACCACCACCACCGTCACCGCCATCACCAACACCAAATTGTAACCACTTCTACTATACCACACCATCACGACCACCACCATGACCACGACCACCATCACCATGACCACCACCACCATCACCGCCACCATTACCACTACCACTATCACCACCGCTAACGCCACCATCACAACCACCACCATATACACCGCCACCACCATTGCCACCACCACAACCACCATTATCATCCGTTCCTGACATGAGCCGTTTGACGGCGATGGGTACAAATAAATGACCCCATAACATACATACGTATCAGTCGCTAAAATCTTACTTTTTAGCTGTGTCTGGGCTGGGAGTGATTCTGAGTAGGCTATATGATTCTTGAAAGGGATGCTGAATTCTAGGAATGGTCACTTTCATACATGCACATCAGAGAATGTGGTTCATAATCACCTACACCACCACATACATATACACCCCCACCACCATCACCACCATCACCCTACCTCCACATTTATCACCACTACCAATACCACCACCACCATCATGTCTACTACCACCATCACCATCACCACCACTAGCACCACCAGCTCCATGACCACCACCTTTACCACCATCACTGCCACCACCACCACTGACACCACCATCACGACCGCCACCACTAGCACCACCACCACCACCACATACATTGCCACTACCATCATCACCAACCCCACCACCATATACACCACCACGACCACCATCACCACCATCCACCACCAGCACGATTACCACCATCACCACCACCATCACCGACACATAAACCTCCACTACCATCACCATCAACAGCACCAAAACCACCACCACCATCACCACCACCACTAACAACAAAAACACCATCAACATCATCGCCACTACCACCCCGACCACCATCGCCATCACCACCTCTGCAGGCCATAAATTATTTCAGTGTAGCTCAAAGTGATACTTTTGTTATTGTCAATGTCTCAATTTCCTCTCATGCGTGACATTTTCTTCATTAGTTTTTTTATAACAATAAATTTGCTTCGATAAATGAGGGTTGTATTTTTTTAACAAAAAGGATGCAACCTTTGTCCATTTTTGTCGTTACAGCCCAGCATCGAGCCGATCAATCACATAAACCTTAGAAACAGTATTTAAAAAACTGACTTTGCCCTTAACAAAGCATTCTTTTAAATATAAAGTTATATTAAAAAAATTCAATTTTTCAATGCGACAGTTTGAATGTGAATTCAATTTGTTTCTGACAATGAAAATGATTTTTGGAAAGTGCCACGATTATTCAAGTCAGATGTTTTTATTGCAACCAATTTCACACACATCACCGTAATAGACAGCATGAACAGACAATGACTACAAAGGATCCAAAAAAGATCGCAATCCCGCTGGGAGAGACACTTGCAGAACAAAATATTACCAAATAAATCGAAGATGGAACGGAAATGATGCACACTGGAAAACAGCAGAATTTACTATGGAAGCATTAGGCCTACATTATATTAATGTAAAAGCCTATCAACGATCTTAACTAAAAACTAAATCAAATGCGTCACCGTCAGTCATGGGCGGAGTTTATCAGGGGCTAGGGGGAGCTAAGCCCCCCCAAGAAGGCCTAGATTTAGATTTTTTACCATGAAAATTATATCTTTTTCCGGGCTTAGCCCCCCCTAAGAAGGCATTAGCCCCTCCAAGAACGGAAGTCAAACTCCGCCCATGCCGTCAGTAGTAGGCTAGTGGTTATAATTTAAAAAAGGCGACGAATCATCAAATCTTTAGCCTACATGCAGGATCAACTGGTCCAGCTCTCATGCAGCTCTCAATCTAACCAATCTATATTTTATAAATAAATAAAGATTTAATAAACGAACCGAAATACTGAAAATAAGAGCGAAAACTAATTTTAAAAAACTATCTGCTAATGTAGGGTCTTATCATATAAGTCGGACACCCTTTTGTTCTGACCGAGGTTACTCCGTAACGGAGCGTCACATCTACATGATGTAAAGTTTATTGGATAGCCAGGGCCGGATTTACCTGTAGGCAAACTAGGCAACTGCCTAGGGCCTCCGGAATCTGGGGGCCTCCAAAAATGAACTTCTAAATTATAAAAGCCACCGAATTTTGACTTTAGTTCGAACACAATTACTCTTAGTCTCAGTTCTATAATCAGGGCCGGATTAAAGCATGTTCAACATGTTCGGCCGAACAGGGGCCCTCACACTTTAGGGGGCCCCACACATCTGTAAAAAATTGACAATTTTATTTATTTTGGCGGATGAAATGGCATCATGGTATCATTTTGCAGAAAATTTGGCCAGATGACTAAAAAAAGGTCATCAACTTTTTTGGCGGCTGAAATGGTATAATTTGTCTGTCCGAAAAATTCGACCAAACGACTAAAAAAGGTCATTCGAATTTTCGGTCAAAAATTTCCCGAACAGGGCCCCCACATTTCTTAATCCGGCCCTGTCTATAATAGTTAGGCCTAAGTTGAACGCTTGCGTCATACACCGTAAGAACCTGCGTCAACCAATATAATTATTATTAAATTGTGTATGGCGGCAAGTGAGGAAGAACAGTAGAACACGTTAGTTGAATGTTTGAGCGACTGTAAAAGTGCATCTTAGCGTATTCAATTATTCGCCATTGCATGGGTTTCACGGTTTTCACCGTTTCAGTGTTTATCAGATACAAGTCGGATTGACGAAAACAATTTTTGCAACATAGAAGTCGGATTAATAAAAATTATATTTTTTTACTGAAATAGAAGTGGGATTGATTAAAACAATCTCGCTGAAATCAAAGTTGGCGCTGAAATCGAAGTTGGATTCATGAATAATGATTTCTAATTAGGCTAAATAGATTTCTAATTAAAGGGAAGTGATATGCTCTATTGATGAAAAAAATTCTTGCCTGAACAAAAGCGGGATTGATTAAAATGAATTATTGCAGGGAAAAAATTGATGTAATCATGTAAAACTTCATTGTGATTGTTAGTATGTAGGCCTATAGGCCTACCATAACAAACTGGAATGAAACAAGTGTATCAATTACACTTCGACTCGTTATATAGAGACTACCAGTAGTTGATCAAACATGGATCACTGGCGCAATATGCATTGGGAATATAGGCCTACTTAGATGTAGCAATATTCATTTTTTCTGTTTTTATTCTTAAGTGGGGCCTCATAATTGAAATTGCCTAGGGCCTCACTCTGTTCAAATCCGGCCCTGTGGATAGCTTATTATCTCATTCAACTAATACATTCAGTTAAACCTGGCCAATTTTAAATGAATTTGACGAGGAGTGTGGCAAGTATACAGCGAGCTGGCGAAATTTGAGTTTTCGGTTTTTCGGGTAAAGTTGGACACTTTGGTTGGTAAACTCGGACAACTTAATATGCTTATAGGATCTTATGTTGTTAGAGTCGGACAATCGATAAACTGACCGATTTTCATCAAGATCTGTGCCAAATTTAATTGTAAGATAACATTGAACATTGAAAATAACTGAAGTAAAATCAATCAAATGTCAGTACACTAGCAACACTTGCCTACATTTAGGCCTAATGAAAAGATCGCTCTCAGGGCCTAGCATCAGACTAGCATTAAAACCTATAATAGACCTAACTGCAAAGCAGACAAACAGAGAAGGCCTATGCTTATATAAAACTCGACTACCTAGGCCTACCAAAGCCTATGAAATCTAGATCCATAAAAAAGTTTTTAAAAATAAGAACTTTTCTAGTAATTATCTGAAACATTCCCTAACAAGTAAAAAAATAATCATCAGAGACCCCATATTATGTCAACGTCTGAACCACACTTATTTTACTAAAATTGTCATGCGGATCGTTAACATTGCCATAGCTTATATAGGCCTAGGCATAGGCTAACGCTACACATAAACCAATTTCCTATTGGCCTTTAATGTCTCTCTTTATTCTTTTTTAACATTTTTGCCAAATTCAAGCCTTGGTTTGCCTATGAAGCATTAGCGTGAACCTAGTTTTGTCAAAGTCGGACACATCAGAGCAGGGTGTAATAATGTTGTCCGACTTTGACAAAAGCCTATATGGCAAAGTCGGACAGCAAATAGCTCTAGTTTCAACCATGACACTAATTCAATATCCTTCAAACAAGTTGCGCAAACCAGATATTATACTGTAATCTATGTGCTAAAAATTCAAACTCTTCCTCCCCGGCAATTAAAATTATCATTAAACCCTTAACAGTGAATGATGGATTTCATTACGTCAGCTTGCAAAATGCTACAAATCTGACATGTATCGATAGTAGGCCTAATCGACGTCTTAAAATTAAATCAACGATCCCTTGAAGGTTGTGAAGTTTAAATCATTAGATGGACCCTCTGCAAATACAATCTATGATACTGCCACCTGGTGATCGAAGTTTCGTCTGCGTGGCAGGTCGGAGAAAATTTTGTCCGACTTTACCTGATGTCCGACTTTATGTTAGGTCTCCCTACATGTAGGCTAAGCAATTATTCTATCAGTTTGTTTAATTTAATAAATTTTTGCTATAGATACACTACAATAGCCTATGTTTTATTATCATTGTAGGGCCCACAATGTTTATAAAATATTCCGAAAGACATAATTATATAAAATAAAATATCCAACAGTTCCAATGTCAAAAATCCTGCAGAAAGTCGGAGATCAAATCCATTGTGAGACTTGCTTTAACACAATCGGATCACTTTAATTCTATTCAAACATTGGCCGATTATTATGTTTCGGACATGAAAAACTGCCACATATGTGATTATTTGCGATAGATTAATAGGCTATATTGTTTACATAATTTTATGTTCTCATATTTGAATCTGAAAGTTTGATGAATTGCAAAGATAGAACACAATGCAGGCGAAATTTTTTCTCCATGCATTCTCAACGTTTCCGACATGAGACATGAGCTGACTGTCTGCATTCATTTCACTCGCGTGCAAAATCATTTCTCCAAATTAATGTGATAGTATATTTCATGCCGTCAGACCATTGATTCAAACCTACAACCTTTCAGCTCGTTGCTGCATAGGCTACAAAACATTACAGCGCAACTGCAAACTGTAAAGAAAACAATAGGCCTGCCTATAATATATTATATAGGGTGTCTCGATAGGTCGTGAACGATTTTGAATGCAGATAAATATATGTTATACACAATTTAATGTGGAAAGTTTTATACTGGCGGATAGGTTATTCAAATGAAATTGTTAATATAAAAAAATTAGATCAGTAGCTCACTTAATAAAATTGTAGCGCCAATATCCGTGAGGTCATCAAATTCGTGCCAAATAAACGTCAATTTAAGCCGAAAACAATAGGCTATTGTAGGACCATCATTGTTAATCATGCACACATAATTAATTAATACAAATTAGCATTTAGTATTTAATAATGTTTCATATACTCTTTTTGCAGCATCAAGTCGATTAGTCGTCGAGCCAAATAGATTTTTCAGAGTTGTCAGAGGTAGGCCTATTGATGTCCATGCCTTACAAAGCCGACGTTTTAAGGTGTTCAGTGTCTGGGGTTCGGGTTTGGCATAAACAGTTGGATTAACAAAACCTCATATCATTCCAAATAAAACTTCAGTCACTTCGGCTTATTACATCAATGAGATACAGGAGAAAGAGGTCAAACCCGCATTCCAGCGAAGTGCAGTAGCCTATGCGCTCAGTTCACAGCCACAAAAATGTTTCGTAATAACGGTGAAGGATTATTTCAACAAGACGGTGCACGTGCACACACATCAAAGGCCTCGGTTGAATGGTTGAACAAGAATAGGCCTATCAATGGATAGCCTACATCTCACCGAGGGACTGACCGCCTAATTCGCCGGATTTGTCACCAATGGAAAATGTTTGCAGTATTACGGCGGCAAGTGTTTATGCCGATACCGAACCCCAAACGACCTTAAAACGTCGGCCTTGTAAGGCATGGACTTCAATAGGCCTACCTCTGACAACTCTGAAAAATCTATTTGCTCGATGACTAATCGACTTGAGGCTGTAATAAAGAGTAAAGGAAATATTATTAAATACTAAATGCTAATTTGTATTAATTAATTATGTGTGGATTAACAATGATGGTCGTACAATATTGTTTTCGGCTTAACTTGACGTTTATTTGGCACGAATTTGATGACGTCACGGATATTGGCGCTACAATTTTATTAAGTGAGCTACTGATCTAATTTTTCATACTAACATTTTCATTTGAATAACCTATCCGCCAGTATAAAACTTTCCACATTATATTGTGTATAACATATATTTATCTGCATTCAAAATCGTTCACGACCTATCGAGACACCCTATAGTATATATATTTATAGATCCATAGAATATATATATATATATATATATTATATATATATATATTATACACATGTCATCACTTATTAACTACGGAAAATTAAGTGAACGTACAGCTGTCCCCAATGAAAAATTATTTGAGCAAGCAAAAGCTCAACTGTTTGAATATTTTTTTCAGCTTGGTGATCACCACTTTATGTAGATTCGTAACCGGAAATCACTCTTCTGCCTGCATCAGATTCCATCCAACTCGCTATGCAGTATGCACTCTATAAATTAGGCTATACAGAAAAGTGCGGTGTATGATTAGTAAATTGATTTGAGCGCCATTCTCTTACAAAACAAATGGACTGGTGGTTCTGCGAGGCGAAATTTATATTTGCAAAAAAGGGTCTTTGAGTGCCTGAAAACTGCCAACTAAATGACGTAGGCTATACAAATAAAAGGTCATAATAATAATGTAGAATGCAGAAACACAGAATATTTCTTTCACGTTTCGTATCTTAGAGGAAACATCTTTGAACAAGAATTCATGAGTAACAGGTATAAAAAATGAGGACCTTATATTTGAAAAATTTAATGAAACTAACGCATATGCCATTATATAGTTATATAGTTCCATTTTTCATGTATTCATAAAAACTGGACACTGCAACAAGGCGGAGCACCGTCGCACACATCAAAAACACGATCAACTTTCTTCTACGGGAGAATGTCACCTTCATCGAACCAGACGTGTGGCCAAGGCCGTAGACAGGGGGGGTGTTTTGGTTGTTTGAACACCCCCCGAAATGGAAAATGCAGAAAAAATCTAATAAGCTTACATTTTTTAGTTCGTGATGCAAAAAACCATGAAAAAGCCATGAAAACACCCTCCGAAATGAAATAATAGATGAAATTTCGATCAGAAAAATTAAAGTTGACGACTAAAACAAGGTCATCAGAAATTTTGACGGCGAAAATGGAAAATATTTAAAAGAGGACTAAAAAACAAAACAAAAAAGGTCATCAGAAAAAAAATTCCGATAAAAATGGACTTTTTGCAGGAAATTCAGCCTCCCCAAAACTTAAATCCTGGCCGACGCCGAAAACACCCCCGAAATAAAATCCTGGCTACGGCCACACAGTGTGGCCTCCATGTAGATCGGACCTAAACCCGGAATATTATGCTATTTGGGTGCTCTCTACCTAAAAGTACATGTATACTTTCGTCGCAAATTTACAATAACTAATCGTCGCAAATTTACAATAATAGATAGCCTATGAATGTTCATATACATACATCAATTGAGACTGCACATTTTTGAAGAGTGGCAAAATTCTCTCTGCGGTTTAGAAACAGAAGCGTTGACCAGTGGCGCAGACGTTTAGAGAAAACTGTTGAGAACCGCGGAGGTCAAATTGAATTTGATTTCTGATTCTGTGTGCACATGTATTAACATTTGGCAACAATCTACTTGCGTTGCTATAGAGGAAAAAGTTTTTTTTAATTATTTGAAATTATACTAGGCGGTCTCACTTTTTATGCGTCACCCTGTATATATTTTTATAGGTTATATATTATGCAAATAAACCATGCACAAATAAAATAATATAGATCTATAAGCTTACTCTTGAAAATATGAGTGCGTTTAAAATATTATTATTATTGTGTGCATGTGGGTAGACGGAATATAGTTATTTATGCACGCATAAATAATAATTATGCAGTTTTATAATGTACATGTATGATATATTATGACACAAGGTATTCAGAGTCCGAGAAAGCTTTGTTTTGTAAATAAATCATTGTATAGGTGTTTATAAACAAAGTCATCTGTAACCGTTGAAGCAGTAAATATTGTATTTGCAAATAATATCTATAACCATACAATATATATCGTAACCACGAATCCTCATACTCGCAAAATTATTATTTATGTTTTTCACATAGCCTATCATTTTATCAAAGAATGGACATTAGTTGCAAACATAGGCGTACGCGAGATTTCAGCAGTGGAGGGGGGCCAAGATTTTACTTCTGCCCGAAAAATATATCCGGAATATATGACTTCGTGGGTTGAAATCTCGTGGTGGAAAATGCTCTTTTTTTCCCAGAAACTATTATTGACCTTTTTTAGTCATCGGGTTGAAATCTTGCAAAAAATTTTTTCGCAGATAAAAAAATTGACGACTCTTATTTAGTCGTCGGGTTGAAATCTCGTGAAAAATACTATAGTTCTTCGCATACAAAAAGTTGTCGACCTTCTTTAGTGGTCGGGTTGAAGTCTCGCGAAAAATACTGCTTTAAAAATATTTTCCCGGGTCTGCTTGCCCGCGAAAACAGACTTGCCCGTATTTGGGGGGTTATTTGCCCCCTGGACCCCCGCCGCGTACGCCTATGGTTGCAAATATATGTAGCCTATAAAAGCATTAACCTTCGCCATACGCGACCCAAAAAACTACGTCTTCCATGCTTGGGGGTCCAAATGACCCCCAAGGTATACCTGTTCCTGGACATGGAATTTGATAATTTTTGTTTCGTTTCTAATGTTTTATGGGTCAGGGAATTCATTGCAGCTACGGCCAAACGCGTGACCTTCACGGATGACCTTGAAATTCAAGGTCACATGATTTTTCAGGTGTATCTCTGCTTCTTCGCATGCTATCTTGAATATTTGTTTTCAGAAATTCAAGGCCACGTGATTATGCACGTGACCTTACCTATCTCAACTGGAACAGTCATTTGTGTTTCTTTAGGCCTATATTTTGTTGAGTTCTTTGTACCAAATAACCATAGAAACCAAAAAACTTCGTTGTTCTAACAGGTATAGTAGCAGATATAGGTATGGTCATGTAAAAAATCATGTGACCTTGAATTTCAAGGTCTTCCGTCAAGGTCAGGCATTTGTCAGTAGATGGAGTGAATTCCCTGACCCCTAAAACATTGGAAACAAAAAAATAATCTTCAAGATACCTTGCGTAGAAGCAGAGATACACCTCATTGTATGGACACTAATGATATGGACAGGAATTTCACTCTAAGATCTAACCAAAATGACGTCACAGCGTCAGAACTAAGCGTCAACGTATGACGTCACTCATACCATTTTGACAAGGAGGAATTTTTAGGAAAAGTCACCAAAAGAAACTTTTTGGTGCCCACATTTTAGAAAGTTACAGATGAAAATATACCCCTGGGGGTCTATTTGACCCCCATACGTGTGGCGAAGGTTAAAAACTTCCTATTCCCTGCTTCAAAGCTTTTCTCAAAGGCAATCTTCAGTCAACAATATATGCATGTAGGAAGATACTTGCCAAGTGTGCCTACCTAGTAAAATTGCTTATCTTTACTCACGTACATATTTATAAGCTAATTTTAGCTCTATAGGTTTATATATATATATATAGCTAATCTATATATATATATATATATATATTATATATAGCTAATGTATATTAACGATGCTGTCGAGGTGGCGATGGATAGAGTGGAATGGAAAAGCTGCGTTGCCCGATGTGCATAGCTGCACGGGAAGGACCAAGGTTCTAAGGTATAAGGTAATGTATAATGTAGCTATATACAATATAATTATATGCATAGGCGTAGGAGACGGGGGTTCAGGGGGGCAAATGCCCCCCCAAATTTCGGGCAAGTCTGATTTTTCGGGCAAGCAGACCCGGAAAAATAAAAAGTTTTTAAAAAAAATTAGTTTTTTATTTTTCCGGGTCTTTTTGCCCGAAAAATCAGACTTGCCCGAACAAAAACTGTAGTCAGACCTTTCGGGCAAAAAGTAACGAAACATTTCAGAAGATTTCGACCGAATGATTAAAAAAAGGTGGTCAGAATTTTCGGGCAAACGTAACGGGAATATTTCTCAAGATTTCGGGCGGATGACAACAAAATTTTCGGGCAAAAATCTAATTTTTGCCCCCCCAACGCTGAAATGTCCCCTACGCCTATGATTATATGACTGCGTTCAAATATTTTTTTATTATTTAGGACCCCTCAGGGACGTTATTGCTATCTACTGCCTTAGCTCAAGACTTTGCTCATGAAGTGTCTGAATAGGCTACACATTTTGTCTGTCTTTGACACCTTCAATATTTTAGTAATTTATAAATTTCAATTTCATAGTTTTTTTTCAAGTTATTAATCTAAAAAATCTTTATTTACCAACTTGATAGTCAATTAGTCATCTTGCCATTATGTCACAGTGACGTGCGCCTAATAAGATGTTAGGCCCGATAATGCAATAGGCCTACATGTTTCCTTTCTGAATTATATCAATAATGATTATAAAATTATGGCGATATAAAGTTTATTTGATAACATTGCTTTAGTTGCCACTAAAAATGATCGGTTTTTTGCTTCTTTTTTGTAGTGTCAAACTTTTTAATCGTCAAAGGCAGGGATTGGAGTCATTGGACTCACTTAAATTAATTTAACTTTTGTTCTGTTTGCAGTGATTTAGTGAAATTTGGCCGATTTACACTGGTGTGAATTACATTTAAGCTTTAAAATTTGTTTTAAAATTGTTACGTCTGGCCAAGATATCAGCAAAAAACTCTTTCTTTGGCATACTTTGAAAAAATGGGTGCGGAGCGTCAAATGGGGGGGACTTATCTCCCTTTTTCTCCCCCCACTCTCTCTCTCTCTCTCTCTCTCTCTCTCTCTCTCTCTCTCTCTCTCTCTCTCTCTATATATATATATATATATATATATATATATATATATATATATATATATATATATATTAGGGTGCATCACCAATGCATTGGAAAAATTTGAAGTCTAAAAAATGAGCTGTCTGGGTTTGGATTGGGTTCCATTGTGATTAAGATTAAATTGGGCGAAAAGATTTTTGAAATCAGCATACATTTAGAGGTCCCCCCATCCCGTTTTCCAAACATTGATTTGAGCAACCTCGAACATGCACATTTGAGCAAATCC
Organism: Lumbricus rubellus; assembly: GCA_945859605.1. NCBI lineage: Eukaryota > Metazoa > Annelida > Clitellata > Crassiclitellata > Lumbricidae > Lumbricus > Lumbricus rubellus. Next base: position 51,832,488 of record OX243813.1, on the reverse strand, counting down.
GTTTTGTGAAATTAAACATAATGTCTTCATTCCAATGACTCTATGACTAGAACAATGTTAAACATCAAATGCAATGTTGTTACAATGTTTTTAATTAATATTTAGAAATAACATTGCAAAAAAACTATTTTTTGCTGGAATTTCGAATTAACTCATATTACATTTGCATGCCATATGTACAAAAAGCAGACCATTAAAATTAAAATATTGATATAATAATTATGTAGCTACTAGCCAGTGTTAGTTTTTGATTAGTTTGCTCTTATAAGTGGTTAACTGTTGCAGAAATACAATAGTTGCTTCATGTTTTGCAATTTAGTTTTATTATTATCGCACATCGAGTGACTTCGACAAAGTCCTACTTTACTTCCGCCCCATCATTCACAACATTCATGCCCTCAACATTTTTAACACTTGAAACGTAAGCAGCTGATGTGCAACACTCATTGACAAGGCGGTGAAGAAGCTGGTATCAAACTCAAGATGGCACATTGCGAACCACGAATTCATTTGAACAAGCTTGCACGCACCTGCAGTTGCGTTGAAAAATTAATAGATTATGGAAATCGTGGTGTGTGCCCTAATTTTTGCCAAATCGATTGATTGGGCTTGCAAATAAGTAGTTGGTTTGAGCTTGATTAAGGCATCTTCTAGTGTGTCTCGTGCCAAAAGGTACACACTCACTGAATAGTGCCACAGGAACCATTTCAACCAATTTCTCAAGTGCAAGTGAGATGCCAAAGATGTTGATTTGCATGTAGTGCTCGAGTTGCAAATTGAGAAATAACCTTGTCAACAGCCTGATACTCCAGTAACGGCTTGTACAGGTGCACATCATTCCAAGGTGCACACAGGGTTTCTTACATGCAAGACACCATGTGGCATGCACATAGGGTTTGCAAATGCATGTATTCTGGGTCTTTTAGAGTTATTGATTATAGTGCATCGCAAAGTTTGCGACATGCTATTCACAAAGAGCAATGTTAAGGCCATAGATCAACACAGCCATCATGTACTATGCCTTGTGTAGAGCACCAGATCTTCTAAAGGTCACTTCACTTTTAGAAGCAGACAAGAAAACAAGTGATAACTCAGCAAACTCATGATGCTCGTCACATAGAAATTCAACTTGTTCATTGGCTAAGGTGAGCACTTGCTTAGGTAGGCCTACTTTCTTGGCTGTTGAAAGCTTGGTGTTAACACAATAGATCATGGGTTTTCACTTTGTGCTGCTAGATTGCAATGGTACATCTTTTATCTTGAAACTGAGGGCCTCTGATTGTTGCATCATAAACACAGATTGCAGGAAGTGCTCTATCTTGTAAAGCAGTGCATGTGGTATAAAAAGATCCAAATCAGGCAAATAGCAAATTAATTACTTAAGCGAAATGATGTTATAGGTCTGCTCTGATAAATTATCTTGCAATATGTAAATCAGTTAAATGTCCTTTCCTTATCATATTTGCAATGCATGAAAATGTGTAAATTGGTCAGCAATCACAGCAACATATAGATGATGTGACCATGCTGTAGCTACCTTTTCTTCAAAAACCTCGGACTCTGCATCAGGCCAGGTTCAAAAAGAAACCAAGGACTCGTCTGAGTACGGACTTATTCGAATTGGGTTCTAATGGCAGGCAATTCAATGAATGTGAAATGGCTTTGATAATTAATTATAAACCGAATCTATAATAAAGCAACAGATTTCATTTATTTCTAGCCCTAAATCAAATTTCCTAATCGATTAATTAGGCCTAAATATTAAATATTTAGCAATCTCACCTTTCAGATAGGTCAAGTGAAATAAAATGAACTCTATTATTTTGAGTTTAAAAGTATTTCATATGTTTATTTTAGTCATGCAAATAAGAAATGGCTACCGACTGAAAAATTGTCATGACTGTCTTCCACAGTACAAGCAATGGAACCAAACAAAACTTCAATGGGCCCGGGGGACCTCTAAATATTTTTGAATAAAATTTTCTTTTTTACCATAATGTTTCTACAAGGTAATGTAACATAACTGAATACCAGACAGCTAAAATTTCAAGAAAAATATTTTTTATGCACCCTAATATATATATATATATATAAAAATTCGTATACATGAATTCACATATATTTCAGGCAGGCCCTATATATGCGAAAATTCACAAGTAAATTTCTGTAGGCCTATATTATATACATTTACACATAATTATAGTGAATGAATATTAATCTTCTTACATTAGTATATACCTTCTTACACTAATTTATGAATATACGTCCAAGGTTCTGGGCCAGAGGTCTCTTTACCAAAGTCATTTTTGCAACTTCAAACCTTACATTTCTGCCGTGATGAATTTGGGAGCTTTACTCAGAAGTCTGATTGAAAAGGTGTTAAAGAAATTATCGAATTAAATAAATGAAAATACAAACAATATTATAATGAATGACTGAATGAATAAATTAACAAATAAAAAAAGACATAGGCCTATATACGTCAAGTTTGTGTTTTCTGTTGTTTGCCCAACTATGTGGTGCGCAGAAGTTGGCAGAATAAAAGAATTAAAGGTAGTCAGCACCGTCTATATATTAGTTAACTATAGCCTATTAAACAAAAGAGAAAGTAGCCTATACTGCAGAATCCGAATGCAGTAATTATATGGAAAATGTTAAACGCGAGCAACAAAATGTAATTTGCTAATTGCATATAATTTTCCAATATCGAGAGAAACAGCGTATGCAGGTGTTAAGCTATTTAGATACTTAATGCTAGTGACAACACACATTAGGCCATAGAATTGAACAGCTATAGACAGAAAGTGTGATTTTTAACCCATTAGTGCCTGACTTTTTTTTCTTCATGAAAGTGTGAAAATATTGTAATTTCTACTTAATGAAAATCAGTGTCAATCACCATTCAGGCTAAAATTTGTTTTTTCTATTTATTAGCAATTTTTTCTTACCGTCCCCGTTTTGGGGACGCTAGGCACAAGTGCCCCCATCAACTTTTCCAGGCTGGCATTGGTCAACTGTGAAGGTTTCATATATATTTCAACTATTTAATCATGAAAATAAGCATACTTGTAGCTAAATAAATCAAGTTGTACAAAAAAAACTCATAGTTTGCTATAAATTATTATGAAAATTTTCAGAAAATCAAGAAAAACTGACAAATTTACCGGTTTTTTGCCTTGCTTTTAGACAGCAGCAACGCCAGCGACACTGTATTCTACTAGACTGGAAGAATTGATTTGTTTGCATGTTTGTATTGTATGCGTACTTGTTATAGCGTCCTTCAAGTTAACTACTCAGAGGCGCTCCCGACTACAGCGCGGACACTGCCTCGGAGTTTCACGCTAAAGCGCTGAGCAATTGCGAGTGAAGGACTTTGCCAAGGTCCTTACGTGGCGACTAGAGGTGGGTTAGAACCTGCAACCCTCCAGCTTGCATTGCGACACGGTATCCGGACATTACCCCCCGACCCACTACTCCATGCCATTTACCCCCCTGCCATTACCTCCCGACCATTACCACTCATAGGACATTACCCCCTGCCAATGCCATTACATCCCGTCTGTTTACATTTAGGTCCAGTGAATGTATGTATGTATGTATGTACGTATGTATGCATGTATGCATGTATGTATGTATGTATGTATGTAGGCATGCATGTACGCATGTATGTACGTATGTACGTACGTACGTACGTATGTATTTATGTAGGCATACATAGATGAATACATACGCACATGCGCAAGTACATACATACATGAATGTAAGCATAAACATATATACGTACGTATGTACAGTGTTGTACACACATGCATACATACATACATACAAACTTACATACATACCTACATACATACATACATACCCACATACTTACATGCTGACATACATACACACTTATATACATACTTACATACATACATACATATTTACATTCATATATGCATACACTGGACCTAAATGTAAACGGACGGGAGGGGGGGGGTAAATGGCAAAGGGTGATTCCTACGGGGGTAATGTCCTACGGGGGTAATAGCAGGTGGGTAATGGGCCGGGGGTAAAGTCCTATAAAGTCCTAGGCCCTTGCAACACTGTCACTTACAGTTAGAGATCTTCCCTGCCAGCATTTGCATGGGTATTATAGACAGACTCCATATGGGTTTCACACGGGTCCCACGTGGGAATATGGGTCCTATATGGGACCCATGATAGCTTGCAGGCATGGTTGGCCTTGGCGTGCTGAGGAAACACATATGCATATTATTACTATAGTTGAAAACGAAGTGAAAGTCACATATTGTTGTTTAGAAAGTTGACGGGGGCACTTGTGCCTAGCGTCCCCGAAATGGGGACGGTATTTACGAGCATAATAAAAATATTAACCAAAGATGAATCAATGCTACAAAATTTACACAGGTAGATAACAGCACCAATAATATGGGTATATATGCAGATTTTCGATTGCAGCAGGTTTTTACCCAAAAATATAATTTTATATTGATAACTTTTAAAAAATTTAAAATTTTGGAAAATCGAAATAAAAATCTAGCTGGCATATACAAAAACAAAATAAAATCTGCCATATTATATCTTATTTGAAAGATAATTTAGTACACTGTCAGTCCCAATGGTTGGCAACTTTGAGTAAGCTTATTGCTTGATATTAAAAATATCTCTTCCCAAAGAGGTGTCCCCGTTTTGGGGACGCTAGGAACTAATGGGTTAATTGCAAGAAGCGGCAACCAAAAAAATTAAACATTTGTTCACATGTGTACATAATAATTTAGCCGTGGTTGGGCCGGGAGCGCTTCTGAGTAGCCTACCTTGAAGAGGCGCTATATAAATTTCCGAAATAAATGACGCGAGATCCAGATATTTAATTCAATATCGCCGCTGAATAGTTAGGCTTACACGTGTAAAGTTGGTCAGGCACTAAAAGCATTCAAATTCAATGTTATACGAATTGGCTTTAATTATAATAGTCAGAATTCACCCACTTTGCAAGAAAAACAACTTATGTCCAAATAACATCAGGTTTAAAAAAATTAATGTAACGCAAGCGACTCTTAAATTGAGTGTCAAATGTCCGACCCGCTAGTCATTTCTGGCTCGTTGGCGATGTTTCCTGGCCTGCGGAATATTTAGCCTGTGTAATTATTATTATTATATTAATATAATATAGATAATAAAAGTTGCTGCTAAGCCAGTCAACACTCAAGTGTTCACTGCACAATGGGTTTATGGTAATGGTCAGCAATCTGGATCAAAAGCGCACGGATGCGGGATCGCTTCCGGAAATGCCTTCTCAAAGGTCCACTCATCCTTCCATTCGTCAGAATGACGTTGGTAAATTGAGCAGTAGCCTGTAGGACGTGATGGGCGCCTTACATGGCTGCCAATATAATTAGATTTGACTCCTGTAATAACTTGTGATCATCCGTTCATACTATGAATTGTAATCGTACTGCAATGTCTTTTTTAAATCAAACAAAGATTATTACTACATGTATATATACTAACATACCAACTGTGCGATAATATAATTATTGGTCCTTGATAAAGAAGATCAAAATTAAGATTGCGGCCATGCATAAAGTGCGCCATATAAAGAATTTGTTTTGCTATCTGGATTATGGGCTCACAGAGCCCCGCCCCAAGTTCCATCCTTCATCTTACTCAGCCACTCTGGCACCCTGGCCCGCGACTTGCTGGAAAATAGAGCCAGTGGCCCGCCGTTGAGAGGTAGACTTGGCACCTCTAATGCGTATCGGTTATCGCTTTACATGTTGAACGCCATTTTGATTTTATTCGAAAAAATTCGTTAATCTCTGTTGAAAAGTAAAGTCTTTCGATGAATTTAAGAAGTGCTGTTGTCGAGAATTCGATTTTAAATGAGACTAAAGATTCTTCGTAGCGATTCGTTACGTTGACATCTGCTGCTGTAGAAAGATGGTTTTTGATTGCGACGTGTGTTGACGTGACTTCAGAGAGTGAGAAAGACGAGCGATTGCGTGTGTATAATGGCCATTCTTGACCCAGTTTTATGCTTATGCCTTGTATGAATATTATACGGTTTAGACCACTTAGCTTATCTGCAAGAATCGCACGACAATTCTATCAACGGAATACAACGGTTACGGATTATAATGTGGACTCCAGGCTATTCGGAGGCGAACAATTCGGAGCTAGGGCTGCCAACTCTTGATTTTTCCATTCCGGGACGCCCACAGTCACTGGATATGGCATTTATACCAATTTACACTCTCCACGTATATTGCATATAGGCACAAAGTCGTGAAAATCAGTACGTCATCTCTCAAAAAGCATTAGAACGATCTAACAGTTTTCTTTGGTTGGCCGAATGGTCTGGAATGGCCTTCCTTTTGAGCTATGCCTACACCCTGGGACTCTTCCAGGATCATTCGTTATTAAACATAAAACTGTTCTTTTTGGTGTGCTGGAGTCAGGAGCGCTTTTGAATTGTTTGTTTTTCTTGAAGGGGCGCTTTATAAAATTTCCAAATGAATGAACAGTAGGCTACATACTCCATAGAACACAATGTGCTGCTGAGTGTCAGTGGTTGCATGGTAACGTTTTCAAGACTTGAACCCAGCGCTGCCCACGTTCGATGTTTAGCCAGCAACGTTAATTACGACCTAATTATATAGCGCAAAACGCAAAATCATCGCACAACTTGGCGAGTTTGGTGCGCAGAATAGCAACATTTTTGTCAAGTGCATATCTAACACAAATTCCGAGACAATTTGAAATCAATCCGTGGCACAGGACGCACAAGGCCAATTCCGGGTTTGTCCGGGCAAATCCGGGACGGTTGGCAGCCCTATTCGGAGCGAACAATTCGGAGCGGACAATTCATGGGCGCCCCGCACATATTTGTAATTATTATCATCCATCCAACTTGGAATGAAGCAAGAGTAATTATGCTAAATCCAACTTTTATTTAATTGATAATTATCATTATTGCTTTCATAAATCAAACGTCCACTATGCACCAACATTTCATCCATTCAACCTCCGTTGAAGCAAGAATCATTTGTATCAATCAAGACTTCTGTTTAGGCAAAGAATTTCGTCGATCCACTCCGAATGGTCCTATCTGATTTGTCCGTTTCCGAATTGTTCGCTCCGATTTGTCAGAAACGAACTTTTAAACCATCGAAGTAGTTGTAATCATCAGCAAACGACAATAAATCGAAATATAAAATCTCCAATTAGGACTATGATCTACGCAGTAATTAGCCTAAATTAAACATGCAAAGCGGAAACTAAAAGCGTCTGTCGAAAATATCGTCATTTTCATTGGATTAATCCAGTATAATAGATGACTCTTCTCATACCAATCAATCAATCAACTAAATTCTTATGGAATCTAAACCAAAGACTGAGAACGGATGCATTTCGAGTGTTGACGATAATTAATATCGCATCTAAGCTTAAAGTTTCCATTGAAATTGATGGCGATGAAACTAGGCCTAAGGAATCTGACGTCACTTCAATTCAATCGGCTTCATTAAAGACAGACATCGCAGACTCCTGAAGGTTCAAAGGTCCAACTCAGCCGTCTGAAACAAACACAGCAGAAAAAATCAAATTCAACGGAGAAAGAAACTCATATTGGTAAGTAGCCTACAGTCACGATCATTAAAAAATCAAAAAATAAAAGCAACTAAGAAATTAATGATGTCATATTATAGGCCTACTTCCAAGAATTATCGCAACAACGAAGTTTTTGACATTGCTCAGGTTTCTGATCACTAAATTGTGAGCTTATAGATTGCATAACAGTGCACAATAAATCGTTTATTTCCTGCAGGGAATAATAAGATTGTGATGATGTTATGGGCCTATAGCTACTCTGAAACGTATTGTAGGAGTGAGGTTGTTCAATATCTGAATTCATCTCGTATAGTTCCGGATGATAATGCTGTGGAATGCCTAATCACTCAAGAATGCCATTATTATTGGTCATTCAAACTTTATTTTTAATTGATAAATTATAGCATCCTTGTCTGATTTTCACTCGTGGCAATACGAACCAAAAAGACCAGACGAAACAAAATATGATGCAGGCTGCAGCCCATGGCAATCTGACTCTAACCGAAGAACAGAGACCAGAAAGTCAAGGCATTAGCTGTCTATGGCAGGGGTGTCAAACATTTTCTAGTGGTGGGCCAGTGTGAACATCTTCCAACAAGTGGCGGGCCAGTGTGAACAACATCTTCCAACAAGTGGCGGGCCAGAGTGTCGAAGCTCATGAGCAAAATGGGGTAGTGATCTGAGAGGGAGCCCCGGGCTTGGTCAGCCAATTCCCAGAACATTTTTAATGGCGGCCTATACAATAATTGCTTCAAAAGACCGTATAGTCCGTTCTGTTAAAACCACCAAACTCTCTCATTGTGCATTGACCACCTACAAGCATGAATATTTTTGCATGCGTTTCTTATTTTATGATTAAGCGAATAAATCACCGTCACATCTTGAATTGTACTCGTGAAAACAGAAATTTGATCATAAAACGGAAAAGTTTATTATGTCAATTTGGGCTATTTATTGGGCTACTTCCTGAAAATTAAACTGTTTTGCGCTATTTCGGGTAACTTCCGGTTAGAAATTTTCGGCCTATTTTGAAGTTAAATGTTTACCACATAATTGTAAATTTATTTTTATTCAATATTTAAAGGGAATTTAGGGGTTTCGGTACGTTGGTAAGACTTTATCGTACTAGACCTAACCTATTACAGTCAATGATTCGAGTGCCAAGCGCTAATTCTTTGGATTGGACCCACTGCATTTTCTGTCAGAAAGTGACACGGGAAAACGTGTTATGTTGCCCAGGTAGGCCACATGAGGTTCTGGTTTAGGCTCTAGAACTCTCTCTCAGACTGTAAGCGTGTATAAACTCGTACCGGGTTCGATTCCCGATGGCATTAATGCAAATTCATGGGATGAAGGCGACGGTATCGCGAATACTGGCAATAGAAAACATGCAGGCAACGTCTGCACACGGCCACATTTGGATGGATGTGAAAGCGATCGCATGCCCAAGTTTCAAAGGTGAATGACCATGAACTGCCCAATAACTATTCGGCTGAATTTGAAACTCCCGAACGTGTACCGCGCTCGGGTCAGCGTCAGGTTTTAATTTAAGTCTTTTATTTATTTTAGGATTTTGTATGCTTAGCACCCCCCTCCGCCCCAAGAAATGTACTCAGTCCAATCACGGGAATGCAAATTAGTAATTACCCAATTTCAGCAACTTGCATGAAAAAGTTTTAAACAGACGTATTTAGTTGTGTATATGGAATTGTTGGTTAATTGGCTTCTCACCGCAATCTAAGATGAGCTTAATTTGGGGCAGCCCATGCCCACCAACCCATCCATTACCCACCTTAAATTCTGATATTGGAAATGTTTGTTTTGGCTTTTTGTTTCAATCTTAGATGATCTTGATGTGAGCAGCTCAAGCCCATGAACTAGCCTGTCGACCAAATGTAATTTTATACGGACAATGGGCTCGTCATGCTGACAGTAAAAATAAATTCAAATCAGATCAAGAATTGTTGATTTTGTTTCTCTACACTGGTTCCAGTTTTCTTCAATAATGGATAACAGTACAAGCGTTTCCTCTACACCACATGACAGTTCTACCGGATGCCAGACTTCAACGCATCACGGACCTTATCGACAAACTACCTTCATGCCAGTTGGACAACATTTTTTTCCTGTTGGAATTAATAATCGCAATCAGCCACCACCGTCACGAAAACACAGTGTCTTTCAACTACTCAGTTCTAACCTTCATAAGAATTCCAGAAAGTTTTTTTTGGTGTTTCAGTTTCCCCTCTCTTACCAGGCTCTTTGAAGGGAAATATTCTACACATCAATCAAAGCCTATCTTCCGCACCTGGTATGCTGTACGGTACATCAAGCCATTGGTGGAGGAGGAAACCATGCATCAATGATTCACCATTTGACATCACGACAAAGAGACAATCTGCAAAATTATGTCTTCCATTATATCAGCTTCATAACACTAAGCCTAATAAGGAAACATGCAGCCTAAGCAGGTGCACAATGCACAAAACATTGCACATCCTCATTTCCATCTGACTGAATGAAGTTGCCAGCTATTGCTTAATATGGCACAGGTTTTAATAACAGTGCATGCTGCATTGAAATAACCAAGCTAAATTTTGTCGGTGGTTTGGTTGTCCTATTTATATCTACAGTGATCTCTGCTGCTTGCCTGTTTTCTGTGTAGACTTCCAAAATCCGTTGATGATGTTAAAAAAGCAGAACAGTATTGAACTTTAATTCACAAAGTTTATTTTAAAAACTATTAATAAAGTTTAATTAAAATGCATTTACATGCATAATTATATATTCTTATACAGGTTCAAGATGCATGTCAGTTGATCAAATGTGTCAGGTTCATCTTCAAAACTTGAAGCAGTAGCACTTTGGTAATTATGATGCTAATGTTGTGATATGTTCTAATGCAATAAGTGATGTAGGATTCTCTGGGATTCATAGTTTAATGCAACTCTTGGCAGTGAATAATAACAATGACTGCAGTATGCATTTGTTGTGAAGTGTGACACACTGAATTGAACACAATGAATACAAAGCATGAATGAGGCAGTTGCAGAAGTAAATGCAGGTCTCCCAAGTGGTTGATGACACAACTGAATATCAGATGTTAATTGCATATCTAGCTTGTGCAGCAGATATTGGACCGCAGAGCTCACATTTCGGTGTGACCCATAAGAAATAGGTCGGATGATTAGTACCAATAATAATTATTATAGGAGCCGGCCTTATCCTCAGAAAATGACTTACTTTGGACCCTCCCTCCCTTGTCTGCATCTAGTCCCCCCCCCCACTTATCTCACCCACAATCTCATTGACCAAACTTAAACAGCATCCTAATAAAGTCATTTATAAACGATTTGTTCTATCTTAAAAGCATGCTATTTAAAATGTTCTATGCACTTGTATAATTGTCATACTCCTTTCATTACATTTGTGTTAATAAGAAGCGGTGCTATATAAATCTCCTAAATGAATGAATGAACCATCTGATTGAATGAAGTTGCCAGCTTTTGTTTTATATGGCGCAGGTTTTAAATAACACCTCGTGCTGCACTGAAATAATTGTGTACCAAATTCAGGTGTGGACGTCCCCACTGGTTGCAACCCCCACCCCTTGTTTGCATTTCGATGACCCCTCTCTTCTCCTCATTGTGGACGTCCATTATGGAAGTCCCATAGTCTAACTCAATATAAAACCAATACAAGCATTATATCTCATTCATATGTGCTGATAATGATGTCTGAAACCTTAAAGAGAATTGGCCTCTGTGCAATACAGACCAAGTTCTATTTTAAGAACCAAAAATAACACCAATCAGATTCTTACATATTTGTAAAGAACACAATGAACTGATTGCAAGCAATAAGTTTCAGTCCTCTGACCAATTTTGTTATCAAGATATAACTGTCCAAATGTGATGGGGCGTGCCATTTTCGCACAATCAGCTTTTTTGCTTATTAATTTCAAAAATTAATATCTCGGTCATATTTTGAGATATTTTGTTCAATTTTTCACTCTTGGTGCCTACTGTGTATGTAGTTTATCACCCAAAAATTTCAGAAAAATCTAAGGGTGGGGAGTAGGCTTACACCTCTTGTTCATATGAAGTGAAATAACATTGGTTTGGCCTACTTTTGCCCCAAAAAATGAAGAAAAAAATTTTCATCTAGGAAAGAGTGACCATATCCTATAATTATCAGAATTTTCAGCTGATTCCAAATATGTAATTTGTTTGCTTGTAGGTGAAAAATGCACAATGTTACAGTAACAAAACGGACTAGTAGGCTATATAAGTCGGGTACTGTATCTAATCTAATCTAGTCTAATAAAACATTTGTAAAGCGCTTTTCACAGCAGAGCTATTCAGAAGCGCTCCCAGCGTGACAGGCCCATGAGAAGAGAAATGTCTTCAAGCAGCGAAAAGATGCAGGTGAATTTCCTACCAGAATCCTGCCACGAATTCCAGAAGGAAGGTGATTCCAAATTACAGGACCAACAATAGCAAAAGCCCGATGCTGGGTTAATGACGTTCGTAATCTAGGTACAAATATTTATCAAGGCGGTCAGCAGAACGAAGAGGGCGAGAAGATCTTGCAGAAAGAGGCTTGCACATTAAGTCGCAGAGGTATTTAGGCGCTAAGGCCTGCAGGGACTTAGTAACTATGAGCAAGACCTTGTATCTGATTCGAGCAAAGATCGGAAGCCAGTGAAGGTCATGAGTCATGTATGTGGAGATGTGCGAGTATCGAGGAAGTCGTGCGATAAGTATATACCATTTGAGAAGGCTTATGGCATGCAATTAGGAGATCGTTGTCCTCCAAGGTGTTTACGATTATGGTACATGTATAATTATATGCCCTTCTCCTCAAGAAATGACTGCTTTAACTCCCTACTAATTGGGCTTCCTAAGGTTCGCTTGTCATCTTTGCAATCTGATCTAAATCTGCTGCTATATACATGCAAATTGCACCACGGAAAGTCATGATGATGATGATGATGATGATGATGATGACGACGACGACGACGACGACGACGACGACGATGATGATGATGATGATGATGATGACGAAGACACGACGACGATGATGATGATGATGATGATGACCACGACG
>OX243813.1:51777918-51819565 GCA_945859605.1 Lumbricus rubellus | reverse complement strand
GCCCGGACAATTTTCAACATACGAAGTTCATGAAAAAAATAATGTTTCACTCTGTTTTCATTCCGGCCACATTGCAACCCCTACTTTGTTTCATCTCGACCCCACCTAGCTCTCACCCGTCTGAAGTAAATTCTGTTTCTCGCCCTACCCTACCTCCCCACATTTCCCCACTCGGCACAACCCCAACACCATACCCAAACCACCCCACCCAATCCCGTAGCCCAGACCCGGTCCCACCCCACATGGCCTCTTCTCGACATGACCCCACTTCGCCCAACACTAAAAATTTTCAGCATACCAAATTCAAAAAAAAATTGCGTTTCACTTTTTTACCCCGGCCCATCGCAACCCCACCTCCAATCCGACCAAACAACACCCCATTCATCTCCCTATCCCGCCCTACTCCGTCGCCACACCGCAGTATTCTATGAGTTAATTTTGATTTCTCGATGAGCCCCCACCTTCCCGCTTTGCTCCCACCCGGCACCACCCCAATCCTATACCAAATCCACCCCACCCCACGCAACACAGACCCCGGTCCGGCTCCACCCCACATGACCCCATCTCCACACAGCCCCTCATCGCCCATCTCGAAAATATTCAGCAAGTGAAATTCATGGAAAAACTTTTTCAAACCGGCCCTGTATACCTCACCTCGTACTCCAACCCTCTCGACCTCACCCCGCCTTCACCCAAACAAACCCCGGCCCCACTTCACCCAAACCCATATTCTCCGCCCCAACCCGGAAATTATTCATCATGTATACGAAGTTCAGAAAAAAATACAGTATCTCACTTTGTTTCATCCTGCCACACTCCCCACCCCAAAAGGCCCCATTCAACCAAACCAACGTCATCATTCCGAAATCCCACTCCATTTCCACCTTCCACGAACCCCAACCCCGGCCCCAACCCTCACGACCCCAATCTCTCACCCACCTCACCCCAACACGGAAAATGTTCAATATATGAAATTCATTGGATCAAATAGTGTTTCAATTGGCTTTCACCTCGGCTTCATGACACCCCACCTCTGCCCCAGGCCACTTCCCACCCCGTATTGGCCACGTTCCCAGTCCGTCCATACCCTGCCCTCACCCAGTATCCACCCAACAAAAGTATACAAGCTTCACGTAACTATCTTTTTCCGAGTCAATTTTTGCTACAAGTCATGTCAAGCCAACTATAGCTTGGTTCGCCGTTGGCCTATTGTCTCGTACGTGTTACTTTAAATTCCAAGTTTACTTGGAGCATATTAGCAACAATTATAGTGGTGCGAAATTTGTTAGTAAAGCATAATAAAGCTTTTTGGAAGCAGGCTATTATAGGTTATGCATCAATATAGATACTTGATATTTCAATCCGAGAATTTAAATAGCGCCTCTTCAAGAGACCTACTCAGAGGAGCTTTCCTCGCTGGCCTGGTTGATGTCTTTGCATGCCATTACGAATGATAAATGAAAATATTACACCAGTTCTCAAAACAATTAATGCACAGTAAGCTGGAAAGTCACCACTGGAGAGCACACGCACACGTAGAGCCAACAAACGGATTTCATATAATAATATATGTATGTGTGTGTATGCGTGTAAATTTTAAATATATAATTACATGCATGCGTGTGTATGTGAAAATTTATATTATATATACATGTATAATCTATATTTCGCATACATGTAATTTACATAAATTTAATTTACATATATGTAAGGCTAATAGTTCATATTATATGCCTACATATATAATGTGCATGAATTTTTATTATTAATCAATGTTTCTGGGCTTTGAACATTTCATATATTGTATTTAAAATTTGCTCATTCTTTCATTCATTAATTTGCTCCATGGACTTTATAGCGCCCCTTTAAGAAACCTATCCTGGAGTTCTCCCAGTCAAATTATGGCTAAACAACAAATGATTCTATAGAACGTAATAAGCGCCGCCCTGACAGGAGGACATTCCAAGATGGCGTGCATGACCTACAACTCTTATTAAAACTGTTATATGTATAGAATCTATGCCTATAATTATATCAGTGTATTTTGTGGCATAAATAATAATGTATACATAGGCCTACTATAGAAATATATATATTAATTTTTTCCTATAGTATGTATATATGTTTATAGAATATATATATATATATATATAATACGCAGTAAATTTAGATTGACCTTTATATTTATTCACAATTTATGCATTGGCGTTTCTATGTTAAAATTCCAAGCTCTCCTTCAACTTGCCAATTGTGATCTTTGACAAGACCTGAACCTCTTCCAACCATCTTTTCAGCTAAACTCTATAATATTGACCGACTCCTTATACTCTTCAATTTGAAAATAGCTGATAATTATGATCCTTATCAAAAGACCTGTTACTCTGCATGGGCGTCCGCAGAAATTTTTCTAGGGGGCGCAAACTTTTAAATAATTATCACATGGTCTAAATTTAATGGGTGACAGTTTGAATTTCCATATTACCACGAGAGAATCCTGTAGCCTTATGCGCCCAAAGAAAGATATATAGGTTCAACTTGTATATATACAGGGTGGGCCAAAAAAAAAGACCCCCCCTAGGTTTTTTGCCAATATTTTGGCCAGAGGTAAGAATTTTGAAATGAAATTTAGCAGTCTTAAAGGCAATTCATATTTACACATGATGGCCAGATTTCATCTAAATATATCAAACGGAACAAAAGTTATATGACTTTTAGTGAGGCCACCCCCCGTTTTTTGACGATTCGAAAACGAAACGCAAAAAAATTAGGCTTTTTGCCAATATCTTGACCAAAAATAAGAATTTCAAAATGAAATTTTACATGCTTAAAGGCAATTCATATTTACACATTATGACCGGATTTCATCAAAATATTTCAAACACAACACAAGTTATACCACTTTTAGCGAGACCACCCACCGTTTTTGACGATTCAAAAACGAAACACAACAAAAAGTCGCAGAAACACGATTTTATTAAGTCTCCTCTCAAATAACTGTTGTCAAATGAACTTGGTAGTGCTTCACAACTTGTGTTCAATGTGCCCAATACCAGTGTCAAAACTTCTTTTGAGTCTCTTTGCAAAGTTCTTGATGGACCCCTGATTAATCTGACAGATTCCTTATTTACCAATTTGAGCGTCCTCTTGCTAAGTGACTTCTCAGTGACGTGCAGCTACGCTGGTACTCTATTTCTTTTTGAAATAGTAATAATAATGATCATCTGGCAATATCAAGGCAATTTGATAACAATTATTTGAGATGAGACTTAATAAAATCGAGTTTTTGATGCGTTACGTCTTTGAATTGTCAAAAAATGGGGGTGACCTCACTAAAAGTGCCATAACTTTTGTTATGTTTGAAATATTTTGATGAAATCTGGCCATCGTGTGTAGATATGAATTGTCTTTAAGCGTGTAGAATTTCAGTTCGATATTCCTACTTCTGGCCAAGATATTAGCCGGAATAATTGAATTGATTTTTTTAAACTCTTTGTTGCGTCGCGTTTTTGAATCGTCAAAAAACGGTGGGTGGCTTCACTAAAAGTGGTATAACTTTTGTTCTGTTTGAAATATTATGATGAAATCTGGCCATCTGGTGTAAATATGAATTGTCTTTAAGACTGTAAAATTTCATTTCAAAATTCTTACTTTTGGTCAAGATATTGGCAAAAATCTTAGGGGGGGTCTTTTTTTATGGCCCACCCTGTAGAACGAATCGATAATCACATTGAAAACCCCGTTGTAGCCTAACATTCACAACCAAATAATCTAAATTTATGTGCAACTATGCGAAAAATCCAGAGGGGCGCACTTGCGCCCCCTTGCACCCCGCTGCGGACGCCCATGTTACTCTGATAATTAGCCTATCGTTTCAGTTGCAAAAATTTTTTTTGACAGATGCATTGTGTAAACTGTAAAGCATTTTTTCTAACGGAAGAGATGCTTTTGGCAATGGTTTATGTCTTGACAAAGACCAAAATAAATTATTGTTTTTCAAGTAAGACTATAAGAAATCAGTATAGGTAGTGTCTATATTCTATAAATGTAATGATTTTCTGGATAGGTTGAGGTCGTGACAAAAAACACAAGTTGGTAAAACGTGTAGGCCATTTTGGCGTAGAAGGACTAAATAATTATTCGCCACTGCATGAGTTTCAGCGATGGTCGAGTTTGGTCGGATTGCTAAATAGAAGTCGGATTGATGAAAATAATTTTTTATTTAAATAGAAGAGGAATAAATGAAAATAATCTCGCTGAAATCAAAGCTATATTGATGAATATTAATTTCTAATTAAGCAGATGTCGTTTTCATGAAAAATAATTGCTCTTTATAAATATAGAAGCAGGATCAATGTAACGAGTTCTTGGCAAAACAGAAGTTGGATCGATGAAACGGATTTTTGCTAAACTAGAAGTTGGTTTGATTAAAAATCAAAATGCTGCAAAGGACGAATAATTTCTGACGCTAAAATACACGTCTATTCGCAATTTTATTTTTCAAGCATGCGACTAAAAAATTCGGTAAGTAGGCCTAACCTAATGTTTTAGGCTAATATTATGTTTTGACCTATTTAAACGAGCGATAGTTTGAGTCGTTAGCCTACTGTGTGGCTTAGACCTATTTCTTGTGCAAAATATCAACAACGTTAAATCTGTAAAATTTCCGACATTCAGATGTTTTTAGAGAAGTGAAACACTGGTTATGCAAAGAACAACTAGGCCTATTTTCTTTAATCCCAGAAATCGTTTCTTCGATTATTTTTAGGACGATAAAATTTAATTCACCCAAAAATGTCACAAGTTTGCCGTCAGATCAGTAGAATAAGAAACTTGCACTGGGTCCAGGCATTCTGGCAATTTGATTAGCGCAGCAATTTCCATTTAATGTTTTAATTAGATGTAAACGAATAGGCTATTGCTGCTGTTCATTCGGCGTAGCCTAATATTTCACAACCGCAATTAAAATTTTAATTGCGTGGCAATTTAACGCACTAATCACGCTGATTAGGATACTCATTAAGTGACTAGACCTACTTGTAGCATTATAATATGAATGTGAGTCAATATGGGGCCCAAATGTTTGTATGTAGCCTAATAGTTGTACAGGCCTAATTAGGTCGATGAATATTGTAATCGTAAACTATACGATTACGATTATGTTCAGATATGTATGCAAGCAGACTTGCAAGCATTCATGTAGTCAAAATAAAATGCATGGAGTTGTAGCCTATAAGCGCAATAATAGGCCTAATTGACTATGAATTAAAATGGAACACCTAACAGGTTCTTTTTGTTCTTATTCATAGAAGGAAAGATTGTCTTACTCATAACAACATAATTATTTTAAATCTTTTTTGACTTTGTTTATGTAGTCTAGCCGCTAGCAGATTCAAATAATTTCTTTGAAGTTTGACGTGGAACTAGGCTATACAACTGTAAAAAGTTTTAGATAGTCTGAATATTAACCTAAGCCTACAAGTAACTACACGTCAGCAAAGCTTCCATTGCCGTTTTATTTAAACAACTGGAATTTAGCCTAATATAGCCTACCAAATGTATTTTGCAGGCGTCTATATTTTCTGAGGCCGTGCCGTGAGCAACGAGACGCAAAGTATTTGCACGCACTATTGGCGCTAATGCAATAATAGCCTATAATTATAGGCTAAGATTTTACTTGCCATAGGCCTTAAAAAAAATAAATGTGCAATGGACACATATGCAACGTATAGGCCTATTCCTGCTAAATACAAATATCACTAACGATTGCGTAGGCCTACTTTAAATATTTGAAGCTGACTATCACGCACTTTATAGCGTGCTTACGTGAAGATTTAAATTAGGAATTTGTAATCCTGTCGGTTATTCGAAATCTACATAAATTTCTACGTATACACAAATGTATAATATCGATCGGTAAGCTTTATAGTTTGTACCGTGGATAATGGATATAATATTTGATTATTCTGACACCTGGTGCGGAATTCCAGTTCCACAATCCGGTATCCTTTCTATAATAGGCGTGCACTTTCGTGAAGTGTTGCGTGCGGATTTTATTTACATTTGAGCGGAGCACCAGATGATTGACGGTGATAAACCAGGGTACCAGCCGTGACACTCTTAGGTCTGTAACAGTTCTTGCTGCAGACATTTTGCGTTAAATTTCTCTTCATTTCTCAGAGGTAAGTATAATGCTGAACTGATTTTATCATCTGTAAGTTTATACCATGTAATTCAAATTTTCTTATGCATAGGCCTAGAATATTTATAAAAGTTAGGAAACTAAAATCTATCGTCGTTTAGAAAATGTCTTGTTACTATAAGTTTAGGCCTGATTCTTTTGAGCAGGCAATGGCTGGCGTAATAAAAATGAAGACATCACACGTTTCTCTATTTAAAAACTTTGGTAAAGCGATAGATTTTACATTTTATTTTATTTTTCCTAAACATTATTTTACTAAGGGCTCCGATATTCATGGTCATTTCACCAGGCACTCGCACTCATATAGAAGTGAATTTGCTCACTTAAGAATCAAGCAGTTCTCAATTAAATATTTGGGTCCTTCGCTATGGAATGGATTGCCTGGTGAACTTACTAGTTTACTGTCTTTTGGTCTGTTTAAAAACACACTTAAACGATTTCTCCTGCTCAATTGATGTATTTGTATATTTGCCATGTTTGTCTAATTTAGAGCTATTACTATCACCTGTTTATTCGCCTTGTTGTAATTATTACAACATAATTATAATTATTACCATCATATGATGTTTCTGTTATAACCATAAGGTATTCTGATGAGTCCAACTGATATGATGGGTTTAACTGTGTTATTTGTGATTAATTAACCATGGCTATATTGTAGCATAACCAATGATGATAGAATTAATAATGTCCCACTTGGTATAGTTACGATGCTGGGTTTTTTCCGACGGTAATAGGTCTGCTCAGTAATTTTCAATTATATAGTTACCAAGATGCTTATTATGTTTTTCCTCTGGTTCCTTTGCCTCGATATGATTACTACTATCTTACATGTGCTTAATGATTCAGGTTGCCATTACTGACTTATGTTTGTTGCTTATTTGTTTTTGGTTTTGCTTTGGGTTTTAAATTTTTTTTTATGTTGTTGTTTTGTGGCTTGTTGCCAAAGGCTTTTTTGATCGTGTGATCTTATGCCACATTGATTTCTTTTCTGGTATTTTCTTTAAAAAAAATTTCCATTTTCTGTTTATAACTCTAACCTCACCATCTTGACTTACATTTTACGTTCAGAGGTTATCCAGGTTAGCGGGACCTGTCCCTTTCTGGATGACCCTTTCTGAGTGTTCACCGTTCTTACAATCAAGGTGTCCTGCGATCATTAATTTTATTCCTGTGTAGCCTAGTATTTTTCGTTGCAGTATACCTTGGTTTTGTTTGTTTGTCTCTTGTTCATTCTCAGAATAAACTGATTTGATTGATTTGATTGATTGATTTTACATCCGTAGTCTAAATAAAGATATTCTAAGCTATAGGCTAATGCACTGTTTTTCAGAGGTCTCACATTGCAAGGCAGTATTGCAGTGAAACATTGGAAGTATCTGCTACAGTTCTAGCTAGACCCGTACGGTGCAAGCTCTAAGAAACTAATTAGATGCTGCTAAACTCGAAAAGTGAACGCTAGACGCTGGACATCAAAGGCATTATTCTATTCGAATTTGCAAAATATCATACCGAGTTTCAGATTTAGGAAGACTGTTGAAATATTTTTAGCCCGCAGCTTCTAGATATGCCTGTAAGCTTACACTATATTATAAATTACACACCTACATGTAGATGAATGACAAATTATTATCACTCGAAAGAAATATTCTGACTGGTGTTGCAAAAATGTCTCTGAACAAATTATGTGTTTGTCTTTTTCGTAGGTGTTGATGGTTTGTTGGTTCTTTCAATTTGCAATCAACGAGTGAAAGTGAAAGCTTTGTTTATCGTGCACAATGGTGCTTTGTCGATATGTGTGTGATGCTACGTCATCTGCATACCATGGAAACCGTCTCCTGCATATTATACCACGGGAATCTTGCTGCACTGCTCGTTACCAGATACAATTTTTGGCGACACTTCAGATGTTTTTTACCAAGTGTTGTACAATTTTGAAGGTACATGTATGCGTCCTCAAATTCCTCATTTACGTTTCTATATATATATATATATATATATATATATATATATATATATATATATATATATATATATATATATATATACATTGTATATTATATATACATTACATATATAATGCTATGAAGTAGAATGCAACGTTGCATGAAAAAAATAGCGTTATTTCAATTTTTGGGACCAGCATGGATTCCTGAACTTTTTTAGTGAATTAATACAGTAACCTCCACCTATTATGTTCTTTTTATCATTTAATGTCTTATTAGCCTATTGCAATGAAATCCCTTAAATTATTTCATATTCGACTTTAGGATATCACAGGCCTAATTTCATTACGAACAGTGCAACAAAATTGTCTGAACTGCTATGCTATTTAGTGCCCATGGCACCTGGAAGCAGATAGGTAACGACAATGAAATCGGTACGGATTTGAGCTGGATATTTGCGCTATTTTGAATAGATGTTATTCGATGATTTTCCTAAAAAATAAGATGAGGATTGATAACTGAAATAATTTTTATTGACCCCATTAATTTTCATTAATTACCAAGACAGCTGCATGCATGTTTGATGAGCACACCATTACACTGTCGGTGCGAAGATGGGACAGCGAGGGGGAGAGGACAGACCACCCGCCATCCTCAAATGCCGAGACTAAGAAAATGAAGTCGCTGATACTTCAAAACTCAGCCTCATTAGGGTTAGTTTACAGTAACCGCATATTTTCTCTCTCAGGAATTTAGAGTCCATGCAGAAAACGGCCATTTGAGCTATACCTGTATAGTGTATACGCAGGAGGGCCTGCCACCTCTGCTCCTGAGGCATGGGCGCTCGCACATAGGGGCAAGACGGGCACTTGCCTTCCTGGAAAATTGACATCTATCATTTAAAACCAGTGTCTTTTGGCTTTGATAAATTTATTCAGTGACAGCGCCAGATAAAGAATTTCATCAGATTGCGTCAGGGTAATTAATTCAGCAGGTTGAGGATGTTAAATGTTGAGAAGATAATAAAATTTCACTCAAAACAGCAAGCCATAAAAATTATTAGTATGACAGGCTAAGAGTCTACGGCTAACCCTATAGCAGTTAAATAGGTGGGTCAAATGACCTGCCACGATCTTTAGTAGCGCTCCCTCCCCCACCGAATTGCTTCGCAATGAAGCACTAATGATATAATGACACACAAAGTGAAACTGAAAAATTTACGTTTAGACCAACAAAACTTTATGAAAAATGACCCTTGTTCTTAATTCCTGCTTTGCATTTTCAAACTTTTCTGAAAGCAAGTAACCGTAACCAAGGTATTGTTTTGTTTTTTTACAGGATACATGGGCATTTTTAAATGGGGGCCATGGCTGGATTGGCTCCTGAATCCACCCCTGCTTGGCTGTCTGTCTCACAGCTGCATAGAATATATATAATATGGGGCAAGAACAAATCCAACCACACGTGAAATGAAGTGCATTTTCTATAACAATTTTTTTTAAATTTGTTTTTATAGCCTGTCATGTTGGGTAAGTGGATTTTTGCTTTATTGAAAAATCAATTCTGCAATGCTTTTTAAGGCTTTTCATGTGATGTGTGAAATTTTAGAAACAGAAAAACTGGGTGTCACTGAAATACCCAATAGCCTACAAAAACCTCCACCAATAAGAAGTCCACGAAACTCCGCCTCCGCTCGTACTTTGGCAGTGCCAGTCCCAAGCCTGGAGAAAGGAGGAGGGCGACAAACATCATCCTTCGTATGACACAGTGTCGATAAACGGCAAAATCAAACTTTCGAAGGCACAAAAAACGATGATCTATACTTTAGATTTTTTGTCATTTGAGACGTGCTATGTTTTTTTTAAAGAGCATAAGAGATTCGTTAGTTTTCTTAGGCTACCATCGAATTTTCCTTAAAGACCTATATGCCGATAAAAAAGATGAAATGGACACTCGTTTTGTCTGGAAAGCAAAAAGCAGATTGACTACATGCATAACGATGGTTTCTCAATGCAAATTTCTCAGGTTCACTTTGTGTATATATCTATAGTGTTAGTAACATAATGGCGCTTTTGTGCGAAGAGTTTTTAAAGAACCAAAAAGTAGCAGTTAAAAAGAAGAAAATCTATCTTACAGATGTCAAGTGACCCCTCTTGCCCATAATTTGCTGGCGCTCACGTGAAAGACATGCATGTCAAATTCTTTATGAACCGATAAGTGATTCAATGTTTATTCAGCTGGTATAACTTTTGGTCTCAATACCTCTATCACTTGAAAAAATTGTTTGTCTGGCCGATAAGAGTGCACGCGAGTCGAGTAGCGTATACTGTATATGACCATTATTTATTTGTATCGTTTGTTTACTGTTCGCAGGTATAACCCGCTCCAACAAGGCACTACATGTGCATGTGCGTTAAAGGAAGGAAGTGGTTCAAAGTGTCATGGCCAATTGGCCATTCTTGATAATTCCGATAATCGCCCAATACTTCCTAAAGTTGACAACAGTTACTGTATACATTTCTCTACTACACCGCTGCTTTCGGGATTATGAAAGCCTCATTTAAATAATTAGAGGTCGTTTAAATTTCTGTCAATGCGTATTTTCGCTTTGGTTCAAAAGTTTTTGTCGATATTGCAAATCACTGCAGATTAGCGTTTCATGATTATTCATACAGTTTTTACACTAAGTATGCATTTTCAATGAAAAATAATCCGATTAATTATTCTTTAGGTGCATTGGCGGTAGGTAACTTTCTGCTAATGTTTCTTTCGTTTCATGCAATCACTGCATTTTTATGCAACAGTAGACTCTATAAACTTTTTATAGATATTTCCGAGAAAAAAACTAATTCTCATTTTCTACGTTGAATTAATAATTTTTTTAATTCAATTTCAGAATTGACAAAAGCTATCCATAAGAGCCTCCAAAAAGATGGGGAAGACACCTCAGTGGACCAATTGGACAAGAGTGATACTGCAAAATGTTTAGCCGTTTCGAAAAAGAGTCAATGTAGGTACAACAGCCGACAGAAATTTCTGGCCCCTGCGCATTTGCCCCCCCCCCCCCACCTTCTCGGCGGGCCTGACAACAGCTGGATCAAAAATAACCTACGTGGTGGACCACGAACAAAGGCAAAACAAGATCTAGAATGATCCAACGACTTAATTGGAACTTTTCGGAATTCATGATATATATATACAGCAAGAAGAGATATGCACCAAGTACAGTTTCAGTTTAACGACATTGCGTGATAACAAAGATCATCACTATATATCCGTCGTGTAGCCTATAGCCTACACCACCCTTACAAAGGCTTGAGACTCACTTTCAAAGTGAGAGCAGAGTGATCGAGTTGAGACACTAAGATCAGAAAAGCTATAATGGCCTCCTCTTATCACTTTCTACGATGCGCTCCGATGAGTTTGTCATTGGACGGAAACGATTTTAAAGCAGTCGACCATCAATCAAAAGCGAATGGCAAAGGTGAGTGGAGGATTTCCAATCCATTAACCGACCCGTGGGAGGGTCTACCTTCTGCTCTCCGTCCATTGGCGAAGTTTATCAAAGACTATAGGGGGGGGGGGGGGGGCGGAGGCCCCAAAGAAGGCCCAGATTCAGGTTTTTTACCATGAAATGGTATCTTTTACCGGTGTTATCCCACCCCTCCCAAGAAGGCCCAAACTTGAAATTTGAATCAGTTGGAATAAATTCACGAACGAAATCTCAATCGAACGACTAAAAAAGGTCATCAACTGTTTTATTAGGAAAATCGTAGGTTTTTATGAGATTTCAAGCCGATGACTAAAAAAAAGGTCATCAACGTTTTCGCCGAATTTTTTTCCGGCGCCGCTTGATCTGGACTAAGTCTTAACCAACCAAAACCCAAGTTTGTTAGCTCCCCCCCCTCCAAGAACGGAAACCCAACTGCGCCCATGTCTGCGCCACAGTAACGGAATGTTTGGCCATTCAGCGACGGTGTTCCTCAATCATGGCCATGTAATTGCTTCAGTGCATTAGCCTACGGATGGATGGATAGATGGATGGATGGATGCATTCATCTATCCATCGATCTGTCTATCTATTGTTGATAAGCTTTGTACTAATACAAATTGCAGCAACAAGCTTCAAACACTTATTGATGGCGGCCTAACCAGGACCATCCGATCATCCAGATAGACAGTTAGATCAATACACAGACAGGCATATCGACCGACAGACAGACATAGGCTATACCGACATCTAGATAGATATTTTGGTATAATATGTAGGTAGGCTAATTAGGTAGGTAGGGAGGTATGTATGTAAGTAGGTAAGTAGAATGTATTCATGAAGGTGGTTAGGTAGGTAGGTAGGTAGGCAGGCAGGCTGGCAGGTATAGGTATGTAGGTAGGTAGGTAGATAGGTAGGTAGGTTGGAAGGTAGGCAGGTAGGCAAGTAGGTAGGTTGGTAGGTATAGGTACGTAAGCAGGCAGGCAAGTTTTTTGGGTAGGTAGGCAGGCAGGCAGGCAGGCATAGATAGGTAGGTAGGAAGCGCTTAAATTGTGGCAGGACGGTCATGGACGGCGTCCTGACACTTATTTTCAAATCTCTATGGCGTCCTGCCACTTATTTGGCCAGCACACCTGAAAATGTATGGGGCGCCCTGCCACTGCTTTTGGAAAGGTAAGGGGCGTCCAGTCACTTTTTTGTAGGTAGGCAGGCAGGCATGTAGGTAGGTTGATAGGTAGGCAATAGAGCAGACAAACAGACACACAGACTAACTTTCGACCGCAAAGTCTTATTTCACAACACAACCCTCAAGCAGCTGAACTACAAACTTTAGGTTTTGTTACCAATAGTTTCCTGCTTGAACATCTTCGCCAAGCTTTACAGATAACGAAACAATTTCCTGTCTGTCACTTTTTGCTCTAGTGGCCTAGGGCACTTCGCCATTGAACCTGCCCAGGTTTCGCACGTAGCGTGCACTGAATTTCACCTCAGGTAATTTCAAAGACAAGACGTGCTTACTGATTAGTCGCCGGTTCATTACAAAATTTATTCCCATGTTTTCGCTAGAGGGGGCTAGTGAAACAGAGGCTTCCTACTTCAATTGAAATTGTGCAACTTTTGTTCAAAACTACAAAAGTAACTATCGTAGATATATTGCGCTGACGTCTTCATGTTTCCTGGCCTCGGCATGTTAGAGTGGATGACTCATCGGATTCCTCTGACATTGCTAAAATTAATCATCCTCTGGAAAGTGTACGGCTGGCTGGTACTCGTCGCAGTCTAAAGTGCACATGGACAACTTTCTTCTTGAAATTCTTTCCATTCAGACTCGGATTAGTCTCCTTTCGCGAGGGGTCAATCACTCGGAACCTTCTCATCCACTTGTCTCTGTCTCAAACGTTTTCTTTCTTCAGCAGGGCTTCTATTAAGAAATTTTTAAAACTGCACAACCCCATTTTCCCTTCCCATCTAAAGGGCCGGATTAAGAAATGTGGGGCCCAGTTCGAATTTTTTTGGTGGTCTTCGCCCAAAAATCTGATTACCTTTTTAAGTGTCGTTTGGTCGAAATTTCTTTAGATTATACCGATTTGTCCCTGCCAAAATAGCTGACGAATTTTTTTGTCCTTTGGTCGAAATTTGTTTGGAACATACCAAAGTTATCCTCAAGAAAATGTTTTTTTGTATGTGTGGGGTCCCCTAAAGTGTGGGCCCCTGTTCGGTCGAACATGTTGAACATGCCTTAATCCGGCCCTGCCCATCCTCCGTTGTAGGCCTAAATCACTCCTAATAGGATGAGAATTATAACGTTTTATTATTTTTAGCTGTAGAGAAATGCTTCTGCAACTCCACAAATTGATCCATTTACAACAGTACATTTTTGTGTTGAACTGCATGTTAAAAAGCCCTGTTCTTCAATCTGAGCAGCTTTAGTTCTTCTTGTATCGCGTCCTCCCTTCTTTTCCTCTGTCGTCCCCGGCTGCGTCGACCGTATAGGCCTATATGCACACACAATTCATTGTTTAGGCTATAGATATTCGTGCAAATTTGAGAATGCGTGTTGCACAGCTGTGACGATTGATTTGTATTTTCTGTCTTCCAACGTAATTGAATACTCAAGAAGTTGTCTACTAAATAAGTCTTGCATCCAATTTTGAAAAATGTGGTGCATAGGCATATACCCGTGTTTTATATAACAGCATGCAGGTGCATGACACGCTGCATGGGAATACATTATGTCTCAGAGAAAAGAAACCTGAAGGGATTCCGAATGAAGGGTCGTCCGTCTGGAATATTACCCCTCTCCAAAGTTGCATTTTTTGCACCATAAAACAATCAATATTCATTTTGGAAAATTAAATCTCTCAAGATTTATTTTTTGCTGTGTGGCTGGGCATGATGCGCTCCTGGGTAGATATTTCCTTATAGGGAGCTATATAGGCCTAAGTGCCCAGAATGAATGAATGGACGAATGAATGAATGAATGAATGAATGAATGAATGAATGAATGAATGAATGATGACTTTCTTAATGATTGCACAGAGCTTTGTGGGGCGCAGTGGCGTAGGCTATAGGCTAATAGTGGATATGTTCGTTAATTGCCTATATATTATATATTTACTTGCCTTGCATGAATTCTTGGAGTCATGGACGCATAAAATCAAAAAGTTGGAGTCCACGCCAAATGGATAAGAGTCATGGACTCCACACCCACCCATCCATTTTTGGAGTCCAATCGGCTAAATGTAAAAAATTCCGAACTTCTTGTTATTCAATAGGCAAAGGGACAACCATTATTATTACTATAGCCTATAGGCAAAAAAATCGTATGTTTCACCCGGCCGTTCATTCTATTGCAACTCGTAGGACCCTACATTCATGGGCGTCCGCAGCGCAAGTGCGCCCCTCTGGATTTTTCGAATAGTTGCACATAAATTTAGATTATTTGTTTGTGATTGTTACAACGGGATTTTCAATGTGATTATCAATTCGTTCTACAAGTTGAACCTATAGCCTATATCTTTCTTTGGGCGCATAACGTATTAGGTAGGCTATAGGATTCTTTCGTGGTAATATGGAAATTCAAACGGTCACCCATTAAATTTAGACCATGTGAAAATTATATAAACTTTGCGCCCCTAGAAAAATTCCTGCGGACGCCCATGCCTACATTTTGAGAACCCCCACATGCGTACGTACAATTAGCTCTACCCGTCCCCCTATTACAAACTTTAATTTAGTTAAAGCCTTAAAGGCCTAAAAATTAGCAATAAAACATTTATTTGTTAACGAAAATGCGATATTGTAGCTTACAAGGACATCATTTAAAAGTAGGCATACACAGGAAAATCTTTGGACACTATAGCCTATAATTATGACCAGTAGGCCTACCAATCTTCCCGGCGATAATTTATACTTTTCAAGAAAAATATTTTTCGTTTTCTTTTAATTTTCTTGATTTTTTAAAGACCTATACAACGACGGTCGATAATTTTTTTAAGGCAGGAACGCATGTGAACGCTAATAATAGCCTATTATATTTGATGACATATTTAGGCCTACATCAAAGACCTTTTAGTTACACTGCCTAGTAGACTGGTCCAACTTATCATGTAAAAAAATAAAATTGCAAATATCAAATTGGGTCACAGTTGTCCTTGTTCCTATACACCAGGGCAGCTTGCATGCCAAAAATTAAAAGGATTCAATGATATTTAGAGGTGACTCAAACTTGAACATTTTTTCTGTCATTAGAACTGCCACACGCAGGCTAAGGCTGCAGCTGAGCGGGAATTGTATTCAGCCGAGGTACCTCTCCTTTTGCACTGCGATGGCAAATGTTATCTAGAATTTATCCAAACCATTCTGAAAGTGTTTCTGCCATGGAGCTTGAGAGAAAAGTTTCTTGTAGTTTCCAAGTTTATTAGAGATTTAAAACATCAAATTAATGCTGGTCTCCAGATGTTGAATGATCGAAGGCGGAAGCAGAGGATATAATATAATAATGGCCTTGCATTTGACACTGCAGCCTCACACACGGCCTTAAAGACTTGCACATGACTGTACAGTTGTATTCCTATCTAACAGACACTCAATGAGGAGCCACCGCCGTATGCTCGCATCTGTGAAATCCAGTGTTTTTTTACTCCCACAACCCTCGGAATTACGAATGGACCAGATTTCTATGAAAAGCCAACACTAACGCGAAGATTACGGCGAGCTTCTGCAATATTATCGTGTGTCATCCTTTTTGATAGGTGTTTGAGAGAAGAAGTGAAATTTTGTTTCCAGCTTCTGGGGCAGTAGGCCTACATCATGCAAGGTGGCTCATCAACTTCTAGCTAAATAGCAAAATCCTCAAAAATGAAATGACTTTCCGCATTTGGAGTGAACAAGTTTTAAAAGATCTAATGTCGGCCTTTTTGTTTCTCTTGCCTATGGAGTATACATGTATATATATGCCATGGTCTTGAAGCTTGCTTAAAGGAGAAAGAGCTCCAAACTATTACTCAACACTGTTGAACTAGTCAGAACTTAATATCTGTAACGTCATTGTGCAGAAAGCTGCCACAACGGCTTTCAAGAGACGCCCCTGGTGTTTTTTCAAGCATTTGATTAGCCTGGTCTCTTTGACCCAGCATTGATGTGAATTAATGCAAATACCACTTTGGATAAGAATTCCAAATGTTCTGAAAAGAATATAACATCAAACAGGATTGAATGCAAAATGATGAACTTCGGAAATCCACTGGAATCATAATTTATGTGACAAGCCCAAGATCATGACTCATCGACCTATGATCATTGCCAGCATGTGACTGGCAGAGATGGCTTAGGCTTTCTTCTCGACGACACCAGACTTTGGCAGTTGCATTCAATTCATCTCATATTGAGATACAAAGCCAGGTGGATTAAAGTAATAAATTAGGCCTACTATGCAGAGAAAGATACCCATACAGATATTCAATCCTTCTGTAGCAAGAGTCAAGAATCAAGACAATACCCTTTGTCAAGCCATTACAGAGCCATAGAGTCTACAAGTCTCTGTAGAAGAACATATCGATGAAGACTTGTGATAATGTTGTTCTCAGTACCTAGGAACTTAAAACAGTTAGCACTAAATAGTGATTTCCTGTCGGTTTTGTTTCAAAAGACTTTTTGGTCATAAATGCGAATATACTTACATTATGACGAAATTTCGAAGAAACGATATTTATCGTTCAAAATTGAGCCGCCTCTAGATATCCCTCAAGGGACACAAAAATTGGTCCAGATACTCACTGAACTGAGTGGAACAAGAAGACATGTGACCCAAATCAATTTTCAGACTTTTGTCTTTTTGGACCACTCTACTGCCTAGCTACATTGTATACGCTATGTATGATACGTCATTCACTAACAAGGAAATGAGATATTCATAAATAGGTCATTGAATTTACCATATCATTCACCAGTCATGCAGTGTGCACGCTATGTCTATATAGGTCAATGTGGATAGGCTACGCAATGCATAAACTGAGACAGTGACACATAAATACGGACCCCACGGTATTTCTTATTGGTGTCCTATGACGTATCGTTAATTTATTTGTGCGTCCATCCACAATTTCGGTGCGTACATGGTGCGTCCATGTGCGTCCGGCGTCAAAATTGTGCGTCCTGGTCGCACGGACGCACACTAACCAGGGCTGAAAGTGAGCCGGGTCTGTCCGGGTCTGAGACCCGGCATCGATTTTGGAGACCTCCTGTTGCCGGGTCTCAGCCGGGTCGCAACGTGGCTCAGCCCCTTCAAAGCAAAAGGCTGAAAATGTCTAAAACGGCTTACTTCGTAATAAGGAAACTAGACAATAACCAACTGGGCAACAAAATCAACTATATTATCATAATGTAGATGCTTATGCCATTGGCGGCACCAGGGGAGGGGTTAGGGGGCTAAGCACCTAAATGTGACTCAGCCTCATCCCAAAGCAAAAAGCAATGAATGTCCATGTATCGGCTTAAAAGTTATTATTATCATATTGTCGGACCTCAACTGTGGCGGACGGTCATACATCGACTCACATGTGAGACATCAATTGCCACTGGGCTCGACTCCCGTACATCGACTCTCTCTGCGACTCAACACTAGCAATGCATGTTGTTGTATTCGGGCTTAACGACACTGTTTCATATCGAAGATGATTAGTGTCGGAGGCAGAGTACAACCTCACGCTCCACGTTTATATTGCGACCGAGCCACCCGCAGTAAAGATCCGAGAAATTAATCCCTGACCGGGAATCGAACCCGGGCCGCCGGCGTGGCGAGCGGGCTACAACCCACTCGACCACGCAGGATCTCTATGCATGCATTGCGCTCATGAGAGCGAGAGAGCAATGCATGCATACAGTCCTCTTATTTATACTCTAATGGTACCGGCCAGTCTGAGGTCCGAACCGGTCTGGAAGAGGGAAGAGGACTGGAGGTTTCAAACTGGCGGGGGAAGGGGCTGAGATCCGGACCAGTCTGAGCCCGGGCTAGCGGGAGGAAGGGGCTGCAGGTCCGAGGCGGCGGAGGGAAAGGGGCTGAGGTCTGCGCGGGGGTCAAGGGGACTGAGGTCCGGGCCGGTGTGAGTCCGGGCTGGCGGAGGAAGGGGGCTGAGGTTTGGCCCGGTGCGAGTCCGAGCTGGCGGGAGAAGGGTGTTGAGCCCGGGTTGGCGGAAGAAGGGGATGAGATTCACAAGGACAGCAATTTTGAATTTCTCTACAATAGCGTGCCGATGCTTATGCTAATAGAATGTGCCGCAGACCGTGATGAGGTTATGTGCATCATGTCCGGCCCGCCGGCCTGCTGAGGGGCTACGCCGGTAGTTCTACACAACTATACATTGGGAAATGGGGTGTTCATTTAGCAACATCAGTCATGGGTGGAGACTTGGGGGCCAGGGGACGATCCACGAGACCCCGAAGTTTGTGATTGTGGACGGAGATGCTGTTACCCCAATATTTTAAAAATATCTCGAAAATGTCATTGAAAGTTTCTAGAGTGTTATCTACTGTTTATCCATCATGAACAATTTTGCTAGGACGACAGCAAAACTGGTATACCCTTGCAGTGTGGAATTTGATAATTTATACAACATGGAGGAACATGATTGAACTCATAAACCATTTCTTTCAGCAATGAAATAATTATGAGAAATTTGTTAAGACGATAGCTTAAAATGTTATACCATTAAAGTGCTGATATCCAAAAAATTTAAACAATGACCTATACAAGGGGACACTTTTGAAGTCATAATCCACGACTTTCAGCATTGAAATGATGAGCTATTTAGTAAAAATGACAGCCCAAATGCTATTATTGCAATGTGGAAATTCAAAAAAATTTCATGAAAATCGTTCATAACAGTTAGCAAACAAGAGCCTGAAACGTGCTCCTGTCGATGTCAACAGCGAAAAACGCGCTGGTTTCTGGGGCTCCGCCCCAGACCCCCTATAGTCGATACGAGCTTCCTGCACTCGGAACTCGCAGCTTCGCGTCTCCAGCGCATGCAGATCTACCGTACCGTCCTTAAGGAAAATGTTCTACTTGCGTCCCTGAGAGGAAGGGCTTGGGTTTCAGCCCCCAAAAACTGAAATCCTGGAGCCGCCACTGGTTGTACTCGTAAAACTCCCTACATATGGCATGCCCCTATGATTTTTCTATATAGTATAGACCTACCCATATGACAGTATACTTATAAACTTGTTAGGCTATAGGCCTAAACTTTTAAATTTTGTGGTTATAGTAAAGACTAAGCCCATTTCTTATACAATAAAATTTTGACATTCTTATACTGGTAGTTACTAGTTAGTCTGCGACTCTGCAAAACGACTTCTTATTTAAGTTTTCATGATTTTATCGTTCATAAATAGCTGGCCAAAAAAGAGCCTGAAAAGGGCTCCAGTTGAGGTCAACAGAGCTAAAAATGCGTTGGTGGCTGGGGCTCCGCCCCAGACCCCGCTGGGGGAGCTTACGACGCTCCCCCAGACCCCCTAGTCGCTATGGGCTTCGTGCCTTCGGCACTCGCAGCTTCGCGCCTTCGGCACTCGCAGCTTCGCGCCTTCGGCGCTTCCCAAAGTGAGACCCGGCAACTTTTCCAAACCACTTTCAGCCCTGACACTAACCGAATCCCTGGCTGGGACGAAGGTGCCGGAAGCACTTCCTTTCTTCAAGTGATGGCGGATGACATGGGAGGTTATCAATTTCTGGAAAATTCTGATAAATCAACTTAATCAAGTAGGTGATTTTATTCCTAAATTCACAGGACATATTCCCATATTTTGTGGTATGGCGAATTAATATGGGCACGGAAATTGTCTTTTATATAATTATGAACTTATGGTGGTAAATTTATACAAGCGTGCGTGCGTTTTGTGAACGGAAGACTATATACATGCTTTGAGGTCGGATTAATGGTGTATGTTCGACATCTTCGACCGAACAGAGGCCCACACTTTAGGGGTTCCGCACATGCAATAGGAATATATTTTCGTCATTGTTAATTATAATTTTTCAAAATCTCTGAACAACAAATAATTGTGCCCGAACCTGTCAAATTCTTCCGCCATGTGAGTTAGTGAGTCACTGGTTGCATAATTATGATGACGGTATTTGGATAGCAAATTGTCTAATCAGTTAAATTAAATTGTGGAAATAAAAATACCTGCTTCATTCAAAGTATATGCAATCATGCATGTAGAATTTGTTTTGTCAGGCACGTTGTCATTAATTCGTGATGGTGGTTGTTGAACTGGTCAATGTTTGTATAAATTTCTCTTCAGCTTTGTTAGTCCTTGTATCCCCAATATTTCAGAAATATTTCAAAAGTATCATCCACTGTCCATCAATAATGATCAATTTTGTTAAGATGACAGTCTATAAGTGCTACCATTACAGTTGGCAAATCGAACAAATTTAAACAATGGAGAGGGGACACTCTGAAGTCCTAAACCACGACTAACATCATTGAAAAATGAGCAATTTTTAAAAGATGACATCTTAAAATTATACCATTAGAGCGTGGAAATTATAAATATAACATTTTGAAGGGGACATTTATTGAAATCTTACTCTATATTTTTAGCACTTATATTATGAGAAATTTTTCTGATATGACAGCTCAAGGTATGGAGACCTCAATTTTTTTTTGGGGGGGGGCTCAGGTACCCTAGCGCGTCACTGATTATGTGTATGTATATTATATGTATATGTATATGTATATACATGCAAGGGCGGATACAGAAACTTTGGACGGGGGGGCCAAAAATTCTTGGTCTTGGGTCCGGGAAACATTTTAGGCCTTGGGTGGAAATTTTTTCTTTCGTATCCGCCGAAAAAGTTGATGACCTTTTTTTTAGTCATCCTGCCAAATTTTCGGGAAAATCATGCCATTTTGTCCGCCAAAAAAGTTGATGACCTCAGATTCATTTTCATTCTGACTTTTAGAAAACATGCCATTTCCAATTAGGGGGGGCCGCAATTCATGGGTATTTCTTAATAGGGGGAGGGGGGCCAAATTGTACAATATATACATTGTTCCACAGCATGTTCAATCCAAATGGGGGGCCACGATGTAGCGAAAAGGAAATAGCGCTACAGAAACGACCTGGCCAGATAGGCAGGTGAAAAGTCAGTCAGATATGACTGGCGCGAAGAGAGAAATTTGGCCTACAAGGGGCGTTTCCGATAGGAAGGTTCAGTTGTCGAGAAGAGCTACAGGAGTGAAGTTAAGTGGTCGTTTATGCTAGGAAGAAGTGAGTATATTAAATACTTACATTTATGTGAAGTTTGTTGCATTTAGTAAATGGAAGTAAATGGAATATTGTAGTAAGGTAGTACTAATTGTGTCAGTCATTTATGTGAATTGGACTAAAGTAAATTGGTGAGTGTAACGTTGTGTAGAAATAACGTGGTATAATTGGTTAGAGTTATGAAAGATGTGTCGTTGTGTGAGTTAGATTAAAGAACTATCGAGTGTCGTGGTATATTGGAATAACGTGATAGGTTATTAGTTGAAGTTACTCAAGTGGTATCATTTATGTGAAATAGACGAAGGTAGCGGTCTATGTTTATGAACAGGTAAATGACTATGGACATGGAATTGTGTGTATATGAGTAGGCCTATGGACAATTATAGGTTACATAGTTAATGGTGAATACTTGTTTGTAAATAATGTGCTTGTAGACCCTAGCGGTCGGTGCTGGGTTAAAAGAAGAGTAAGACAACTCAGAAAGGACGAGTGTTGAATTCATTTAATATTTCAACTTCGCAACATTGGCGAGCCTGCCAAACTTTGGCCCACAAACAACAAAGTCATCTGCCGTGTCCGGTTCCCGTCTACAGTCTGGCGCCAACGAAGCCCGTCTGTCTTCCGATTAAGACGTCATTCACCGTCGACGTCATTCATCGTCGACGTAAGTCCCCGTCGACATCAGTCACCGTCGACGTCAGTCAGTTACATACAACTGCTCGTCATTCCTCAGTCAGTTACATACAACTGCTCGTCATTCCTCAGTCAGTTACATACAACTGCTCGTCATTCCTCAGTCAGTTACATACAACTGCTCGTCATTCCTCATTCAGTTACATACAACTGCTCGTCATTCCTCAGTCAGTTACATACAACTGCTCGTCATTCCTCAGTCAGTTACATACAACTGCTCGTCATTCCTCAGTCAGTTACATACAACTGCTCGTCATTCCTCAGTCAGTTACATACAACTGCTCGTCATTCCTCAGTCAGTTACATACAACTGCTCGTCATTCCTCAGTCAGTTACATACAACTGCTCGTCATTGCGTCAGTCACCTGCCTCTGCAGCCACCTTCGACGCTTCCGCAGTGTGTCCATCGTCACATCTCATCTGAGCTTTGTGGTTCAGACAAAAGGTTTTCTCTGTTCATTTTTCAGTCATGTTGTGTATGTTCTGCTATAAAAATATTGTGGCTTTCATAGTGTTTTCTGGTTAAGAAATATTTCTTCTACATTGCTGTGTGATTGTGTGACGATGATTTCTCTAGCGCAATTGAAGGAGGTTGGTGAAGGTATGGGGCTCCCTGGGGATTCCCTTCTTGATTTTGTGCGCCAACAGCAGGCTCTAGAGCGAGAGGAGCATGCTAGAGAGAGAGAGACGATGATGAGGGGAGAGAGGAGAAAGAGCGACAAGAGCGTTCTAGAGAGAGGGCGGCAAAGAGTGAGAAGGAGGAGAGAGATAGAAATTTGGAGCGTGAACGGTTACGAAGGGATCAGAGAGAGTTGGAAGTCAGGAAGGCGGAAATGAAATTAAAAGGCATGGAAAAATCAACGGAATTTGAAAAATGTCGACTAGAAAAGGAACTTCAACGGTTTGAGTTGGAAAGCAAGCGTGGAGAGATGGAGAAGTCTACGACGGAAAAGGATTTGACTTTTTCCTACGAGACGTTGCCTAGAAAATCGTACCAGGTACATGGACCCAAGTTGCCTCCTTTCGAAGAGGGAAGGGACAATCTGGATTCGTATCTACAACGGTTTGAGCGATATGCTGAATTTCAAAAGTGGGATCGTGCGGAATGGGCGATATTTCTATCGGTTTTGCTGAAGGGAAGGGCTTTGGATGTTTACAGTAGATTACCTGCCGAGAAGGCTACGGATTATGATTGTCTGAAGGATGCATTGTTTAAAAGATTTCAATTGACGGAGGAGGGATTTCGATCAAAGTTTAGATCAGCTAAAGTGGAATCGGGAGAAACGCCAGAGCTATTTTTGGCAAAACTGGAATCGTATCTTCAGCGATGGATGGAGTTGGCGAAAGTGAAAGCGACTTTTGAAGGGTCGAGGGAGTTGATTGTTCGTGAACAGTATTTTAACACGTGCCCAAGTTCTCTAGCGGTGTTTCTGAAGGAACGAGCTCCTACCACGTTGGCGGATTTAGCCGTGATGGCTGAGAAATTTATAGATGCACATGCAAACGACGCAGCTTTGGGATACGGTAGAGAGGACGCAGAGGAATGGGTTAAACCAGTGGAGAGAAGCAAACCAACGTTTCAACAACGACATCAAGGGCGACGATGTTTTATTTGTGGCAGAGGAAATCACATTTCGACCAATTGTTTCCGTAGACATAAAGCAGGGG
Organism: Lumbricus rubellus; assembly: GCA_945859605.1. Classification (NCBI taxonomy): domain Eukaryota; kingdom Metazoa; phylum Annelida; class Clitellata; order Crassiclitellata; family Lumbricidae; genus Lumbricus; species Lumbricus rubellus. The sequence goes on along the minus strand of OX243813.1, from coordinate 51,795,300 downwards.
CGATGTCAGTCAATGGATCTCGATCCGGATCATCGCCTGGAGGTTTTCATCGACAAGAACGCAAACAGGAAAATGTCTCGAGGTCGGAGGAGGTTAACCCTTCGAGAATGGAAAAACAACGGACTAGAGATGGAAATATACTGAAGGCAGAGCCGACGAGTTGCTTTGAACATCGCGGTGGGACATTGGTAGATAATGAGAGTGAGTTGGGGTGTGGATGCAGACTTCCGGTGGTGGCTTGTGCATCACATAGGATATTGGAAAGGTCGATGCCAGTGGAGGATGGGTATTTAGGTGACAAGAAGGTGAGAGTTTTGAGGGACACAAGTGGTTCTACGGTAGTTGGTAATATCCCGGGAGCAACAAATTCGAGTCTGCTACTCAACGACGCAAGGACAGGCAGCAACGTTCAGGGGATGGACATTGTGGAAGAAAGTCAGGCGGTTGAAACAAGACGGCGGAATAATAGCGAATTAAGAGATGTGTTATCAGCAGAAATTGGAAGTGGTGTTTCGAAGAAAGAGTTGACAAAGACGCGGAATACAGATGGAACTGATAAAGATGACGCGGATGTAAAGAAGCAACATAAAGAAGACGCGGATGTAAAGAAGCAAAATAAAGATGACGCCGAGACAAAGACGCGGGAGACCGATGAAGCTGATATAGAGCGGCTAAATAAACAGGAAAGTGTTATAAATGAGCAGAATCAGGATGAAGCCGATATACAGAAGCGCAGAATAGATGAGGACAGGGATACAGGCGATAGGCAAGAGCTAACTATGAGGCGCATTACAGAAGAGGTGCAAGAATTTCAAGAAAGAGTGCTGACGTCTAGCAAATTAATTACAGAGGAAGTACGGGAAACTGAAGACCCAGAGACGCAGAAAGACTGGGCAGAGATAGCGTTGGTAGTATTCGAAGGCGTGGATGAAGTTAGCAAAGAACAGACTTGGGAAGATGCGGAGATATTGATTCTAGCGGATGAATCAGAAATTATGCTTACCGAAAGTAATCAACTAAAGGACGCATCAAAAGAGGTCGCTGCAATTGAAGTAAAGTTCAAAAAGAAGGCTTGGGTATTTGAAATACAGAACGAATCAAAGATTGCAATGCAACAACGAGGAGTAAACGCTAAAGGAACAGGAACACATGCGAAAGGCAATATACAGCAGTTCACTGAAGCAGCAGTTAAAGAGGAAATTTCAAGTGCATTGTCGAGAAACGAAGTGAGGGCAGTGAAAGCAACGGAAGGTGGGAGAGCAGATAGTGGTAGTGAAAGAGTTGATGGAGATATGCTTCGGCTGGGTACTGAGGGATCTAAACAGCCCGTGGGTTTTATAGAGACAAAATTGTTCCCAGGGGAGGTAAGATGCTCCAAGCCTTTTGAGGGGGGAAAATGTTTCGCAGCTGTTTGGGGAATCTCGAAATTCCATGAGTTCCGGCACGGTCGGCAATTTGCCTTTGAGACCGATCATCAGCTTCTTAATAAAAAGTATCGGAGCTGATGATTGTTGCCGTAGTTTGTAAATAGTAGTCTATGTTTGAATTACATGGAATGTTTTAATGAAAGAAGACTGTGATGTATAGTATATGTTTTATGAGGTGACTTACTTTGGTTTACCTATATTATTGATTTACAAATTGTCTACGTTTTGGGTTTATAAGGTTTTGTTTTGATATGACGTGTGTTAGAAATAAGAAAATAGTTAGGTTGTCTCGTGGCAGAAGAAGCACTATAGATAAGTGAGAAGTATCTCAGTAGATCGGAAAGAGCACCGATTGTATTTAATTGTGATTGTTAGGTAAGTTGAAGTTATTGAGAAAGTAGTTGTTGAGAAATCAGGTGTGATAATTTAGTTAGAGAATAAGTGGTTGTCGAGAGACTTTGATATCTCTCTTGGAAAAGAGGGAGGAGTGTAGCGAAAAGGAAATAGCGCTACAGAAACGACCTGGCCAGATAGGCAGGTGAAAAGTCAGTCAGATATGACTGGCGCGAAGAGAGAAATTTGGCCTACAAGGGGCGTTTCCGATAGGAAGGTTCAGTTGTCGAGAAGAGCTACAGGAGTGAAGTTAAGTGGTCGTTTATGCTAGGAAGAAGTGAGTATATTAAATACTTACATTTATGTGAAGTTTGTTGCATTTAGTAAATGGAAGTATATGAATATTGTAGTAAGGTAGTACTAGTTGTGTTAGTCATTTATGTGAATTGGACTAAAGTAAATTGGTGAGTGTAACGTTGTGTAGAAATAACGTGGTATAATTGGTTAGAGTTATGAAAGATGTGTCGTTGTTTGAGTTAGATTAAAGAACTATCGAGTGTCGGGGTATATTGGAATAACGTGATAGGTTATTAGTTGAAGTTACTCAAGTGGTATCATTTATGGGAAATAGACGAAGGTAGCGGTCTATGTTTATGAACAGGTAAATGACTATGGACATGGAATTGTGTGTATATGAGTAGGCCTATGGACAATTATAGGTTACATAGTTAATGGTGAATACTTGTTTGTAAATAATGTGCTTGTAGACCCTAGCGGTCGGTGCTGGGTTAAAAGAAGAGTAAGACAACTCAGAAAGGACGAGTGTTGAATTCATTTAATATTTCAACTTCGCAACACACGATACATGGGAATTCTAAATGGGGGGCCATGGCCGGATAAGCGCCCCCTGGATCCGCCCCTGTATACACGTATGTGTATATACATGCATATGTATATACATGTAAATGTATATACTTGCGAAACTTCGCTACTGCTCACACTTTGGCAATGCCAGTCCCAAGACGAGAGAAAGGAGGAGGTCGACCTTAATAATATATTTTATAGCACTGTCGTTAAGCAGCATGTATAATTATGCCTGTGTAAGTTGATTATTATGTATATGCAAAATGTCCTTGCCTATATCTGTATGTGCATATGTGTGGCTGGCTAATTCACAGATAAATAAATTCGGCTAATCGTTAAAATTCGAGTTCATTAATCGTTGAGAATTTCGATTAATCTTCGATTCATCCTTAAAACTTTTTCAAGATGTTATTAACCTATTTCTGGAGTAGGCAGAATGGTTGAAAAGGATATTCTGGAACCGTTTATTGAATCGTTGCAAGTAAAGCTGGAAGTTGTATTAACGATGAAAATATTTTTAATGGCAGTAAAAGTTGAATGAGGAATCAAAATATGTTTCAGTAGAAATAAAAGTTCGATGAGTGATTAAAACACGGATAAAATGTGTATTTAAATAATTTTCAAATTCTGGGTTTTTAAGATTTTGGAAAATGCGAGCAGGATAATAGTTTACATCTGACGCAGTAGCGATAACAGTACTATCGGTATTATGGACCGTAGCTCGTGAATTTTAAAAATATTTACAATACTCTGCAAAATTTCATCCGGTTCAGTATTTAAGTGTATTTAAATATTTTAAATAATATTTAAATATTTATAAAACGTGTGTTTATTCTTGAAGCACAATATTAGCATACTTCAAGAGCATCTATGCATAAATTATGCCAATAACGGGAAAGTCAAGTGCAATATTATTTATTTATTTATTACTTTACTTAATTTCTTTATTTTATTATGACGATTAATTAATGGGCATATCAAATTAATATAATTTTTTGAATTAATATATTTATGCATAGGCCACGTATTTATTAATTTGCTGCTAAAATATATTCTTCAATACTTAGCCTATAATACGTAAGTGTGTAGGCTATGCATAATGTTATGCTCATTGCATTTTGTTGCGCATGCATGTGTGAACCTTGTATGTAGGCCTAGGCCTACTTACATGTATGGTTGTCTATATATTATTATGTATCCACGTATTCACGTGTATGCCTATAGCAAAATTAATCAGTTGCAGATCTTTAGGCCGATAATTAATTAGCCTAGGTATTATATTCATACGCTAATTATATTTATAGTAAGCAGATATATATATATATATATATATATATATATATAGGGTGCGCCAAAAAATAGACCCCCCTAGGTTTTTTGCCAATATTTTGGCCAAAAGTAAGAATTTTCAAAGGAAATTTTACAGGCTTATGGACAATTCAAATTTACACATGATGACCAGATTTCATCAAAATATCTTAAACAGAACAAAAGTTATGCCACTTTTAGGGAGGTCACCCCCCGTTTTTTGACGTTTCAAAAACTAAACGCAGTTTTTTAAAGGTTTTTTGCGAATATCTTGGCCAAAAATAAAAATATCGAAATGAAATTTTACAGTCTTATAGACAATTCATATCTACACATGGCGGCCGGATTTCATCACAATATTTAAAACTGAACAAATGTTATGCCACTTTTAGTGAGACCACCCACCGTTTTTTGACGTTTCAAAAACGAAACGCAACGAAAAGTGACAAAAACACGATTTTAAAGTCTCATCACAAATAACTGTTGTCAAATGAACTTGGTCGTGCTTCACAACTTGTGTTCAATGTGCCCACCACCCGTGCCAAAACTTATTTTGAGTCTCTATGCAAAGTCCTTGATGGACCTGTTGACTATCTGACAGATTCCTTGTTATTTCTAATTTTAAGAATTTGATTGTCATCTTGCTAAGTGACTTCTCAGTCACGTGCAGCTACGCTGGTACCCTGTTTATTTTTTAAACAGTAATAATAATGATCATCTGTCAATATCAAGGCTATTTTATAATAATTATTTGAGATGAGACTTAATAAAATCGTGTTTTTGCTGCGTTACGTCTTTGAATTGTCAAATATTGGGGGGTGGCCTTACTAAAAGTGGTATAACTTTTGTTGTTTTGGAAATATTTTGATGAAATCTGACCATCATATGCAGATATGAATTGTCTTTAAGCCCGTAAAATTTCATTACGATATTCGTACCTTTGGCTAAGATATTGGCCAGAATAAATAGATTGAATTTTTATTACTTTTTGTTGCGTCGCGTTTTTGAATCGTCAAAAAACGGTGGGTGACCTCCCTAAAAGTGGCATAATTTTTGTTCTGTTTGAAATATTTTGATAAAATTTGGCCATCATGTGTAAATATGAATTGTCTTTAAGACAGTAAAATTTCATCTCAAAATTCTTACTTTTGGTCAAGATATTGGCAAAAATCTTAGGGGGGTCTTTTTTTTGGCGCACCCTGTATATATATATATATATATATACCGTGGTTCAAAAAATCTAAGCTAAATTGATTTGCATATATCTCTAATACGTGATGACATATCAAGCTAAAATTTTCCAAATATTTAGAGAAGTGGACCAGGAATATGATTCCAATATTTCATGAGATAAAGTTGAACGGATAAAAGGATATGAATATTTAAACTTCATATGCCGAAAGTTCAGTTTACAAGCAATTTTCTGTCAGATTTAATAAAATATTTTCTTATATCTCTAATGCCTGATGATTAATCATTCTAAAATTTTCCAGATATGTAGAGAATTAAACTAACAACATGACCCCAATAGTATGGTTTGATTATTTAAATAAATAAAATGCTCAAAATAATAAGATGCTCCAAATGTCCTCCACCTGCTTGCACGCAATCCTGGAGACGCGAGCGCCATTGCAATGGCAACAGCAACGTCGATTATCCTCTGCTCCAGGCCATCCTGCACTTCCAACAAGCGTTGCTTCAGATCGTTTATATCATGGATTGTTGTCTGGTAGACTCGGTCTTGCATCACGCTCCACACTTATAGTCGGCAGGATTAAAAACTAGGCTGTTCGGAGGCCATAATGTGGGAGAAATGAAGTCTAGCGTCTCTCTTGTCATCATTTCGATGGTTTCCTTGGCTCTGTGGGATGGGACACTGTCCTGTTGAAAAAAGCAGTCTTCTAGAGCTAGATTTCTGATTAATGTTAGAAGATGTTGTGATAGCAGAACGTCGCGATAAGATGAAGTTGAAATATCTTGGCCTATATCTTTCTATTCGTTCAATATGACATGATATTTTGGAATCCTATTCCTGGTTCAATTCGCTAAATATTGGGAAAATTTTAGTATGATAAATCATAAGACATTAGAGATGTAAGAAAAACAGTTTGGCTTACGTTTAATTGAATCTAACAGAAAATTGCTTGTAAACTGAAATTTCAATTTCGGCATATGAAGTTTAAATATTCATATCTTTTTATTCGTTCAGCTTTATCTCATAAACTTTTGGAATCATATTTTTGGTCCAATTCTCTAAATATTTATAAATATGAGAGCATGATATGTTATCAGGCATTCGAGATATTTGAAAAACAAATTGGCTTAATTTTTTAAACCACGGTTTATATATATAAATATATATATATAATATTTATATGCGCAGATAGTTTTTTAACTACGGTTTATATATATATATATATATATATATATATATATATGCGCAGATATACTATGTATAGACCTATACGCTTAGTAAATTAAAAGTTTCCGGGTATTTTTGCGTATTTTTAAGTAGGTTTATATAAAAAGTTTGCAGAGATTTGCATGAACAGTTATTATAGCCTACATTGAGTAGGCTATATTGGAGTTTTGCTGATATTAAGTCTACGTAATACTACAAGTGTGGGCTATTCTATTATGCAAACTATAGTCTATAATTATGGAAAGATTGCATATAGTCCTAATAAATAGCCTACGTATAGGTCCTATATTTATTTACAGTGAGTGTTTGCAGACGTAATTTTACGCAATTTTGCGTAATTTTAAGCAAATTTACGTTTTTCACTCAGACTCTATTTCATAAGTCCTCCTCCTCCCCTCCACTTCCCTCCCTTTCCCCTCTTTTCCCATTACACCCCTCCCCTTCTACCTCCTCCCGTCCCACCTCCTTCTCCCTTCCCCTCCACCTCCCCTCCATGCACTCTACCCTTCTCCCTTTTGTTGTATAAGATTGCGCTATTTAAAAAAAGCATTATGCAAACATAACCGGTTTCGATTTATTGAATGAACTAAAATCGATTATGACGTCACGACACGCGACCTCATACGATGCATCGTCTGGTGATTTAAAATGGCGACGGTTGGCGATAAAATCTATAGGTCAAATAGTGGACGAATTAAAATGATCATAATTGTTGTAAAAGATTGCGCTTTTTCACAAAAAAGCATTATGCAAACCTCCGCTTATTCGAACGGAACGTTTTAGTGAAAGTTTGAAAACAATCCGTGAACAACTTTCGGATATCATTGAGGACGACACAAACACAGTTACATTTTTTTTATATATATATAGATTATTTTTACGTGCATGCATAGTGATCCATGTGATGTGCCATGAGGTCCAGTTTGCACTTTGGTGTTGGGGGAGTTTCTCACTTCCAATCAGTCAGTGGGTCTCTGGACATAAAAAATCACTGAGGTGCTTGTCCGCCATGACGACGCGAATGGTAAAATCCAATATGGCCGCCACCGGCATACTATAATAATTTATACTGATTTCCGATTACCGTGGTACACTCTCGAAGCTATTTGCTTAATTAAGGCTATTTTCTCTGTTAGACTGAAATGTATGGCCATCGCTCTGATCTGCACGTCCCGGAATGTCTGGCTGATGTTATACTTCGGCCTCACTCAGCTCCCTACCAGCGTTCACTGTGTTCGTCCAAAAGGCTGACCTCTTGGTTCTCCATCCAAGATCTGCTATATATGTCTCAGTCTCGATCAGTCGTTTCAAGTGCATGGTGCTTCTCTTCGTATAATGCATTTTTCAATCCAATTCTGTCTGACTGGCTCTGTGAGCACACAATATTATTATCATAACAGTATAATTTTATTATTGGTGCATTCGTCATGAGGTGCTTCAAAAATGCTCATGATCAATGCAATACAATATATAATGTACATAAACACACACATGATAATTATACTTAAAGTGTCATTGCATGACTGAAGCAAGGTATACCATTGACTTCTGGAACCCTCTAAGACTTAGGCTAATAACTCTGTGCAAAAGTAAGTAAACCAATGCAAAATGTGAAAAGGTGTCACGACAACTCGTCCACCGACAACTCGCCCAACGACAACTGGTGCCCGGACAACTCGTCAACGACAACTCGTCCACGAAATATTGATTCATCGACAAATAGTTAACGAAATAGTGCTTCCTGAAAATTTTTTTCGTTGCTTTTGCAGCTGAAATAGAAGCTGGGTTGATGAGAAAACGTTTGAGAAATGGAAGCTGTATATGAGGATTCTTTTACAAGTGAAATAGAACCTGGACTTATGAACAGAACGCTGGGGAAATAGAAGCTGGATGAAGGTTCTTTTACAGGTGAAATAGGAGCTGGACTGATGGAGGGAAAAAAAGGTTTAAGAAATGGAAGCTGGATCAAGGTGTTTTTAGATCTGAAATAGAAGCTGGATGCATGTTGAAGAACACGAATGAAAATCATCAATTTAGCTTCTAATTAGGTTAGAAAACCATGAGAGTATTTTCCTAAATCCAGCTTCTATTTCATAAATGAAGAGCCTTCATCCACCTTCCATTTCTCAACCGCTTTCTCATTAATCCGCGGCTTCTATTTCGGTGGACGAGTTGTCGTTGGACGAGTTGACGGTGGACCAGTTGTCGTGGAACCGTGCTTGTTCTACTCAACCTTCCAATCGGCAGATGGCGTTGGTAAAATGAATAGGGGACTACAGTAGTTTAACTTTCATTAGACATACTAAACTTTCATTTTCCAATTCAGAAATTGGTCGCTTTGATTATGTCAAATAGTTTGGCATAGGATCTGTTTACTCGATATAACAACATGGTTTCAAACATCTAATTGACTGGAATTGGCTATAGAAATAATTGCCAATCATTTTGAATAAGAATTAGACTCACCCTCTCCTTTATCTATGAAGATTCAACCTTGGGCTTTAACCTTTATTTTCCCAGACACAGAAATAGTCATTCTATCACTTCTGAACTTTGTTATTATACAGTTTACCACCTAGATAGAGGGAATTAGTTTAAAAAATAATTTAATTTCTGTTCATATAAAAATTATATATATGTTCCCAAAGTGGAACGTTGGGTCACTTTGACTATAGTATAGGCATCAAGCATTAGTAAAAGTATAACTTTTTCCAAATGATGCATATATACAATTTTTTAAAAGGTGTAAATCACAAAGGTTAATACTCCACCTCTACCCCAAAGTTTACACACCCCATCCTCAAAATTCCACTCCGCCCCACCCTTCCACCCCACCAAACCCCATGAAATGCTCACATATGAAATTTATGAAAAATAATGTTTCAATTTGTTTTCATACCGGTCCCAACGAACCACTACGCTGACCGTATCCCACAAAGTCCCACAGCAATCCCCCACCCACCCCACCCACCCAACCCAACCCTAATCCACCTCCCCCAAATTTGCCCCCACACAGTCCCACATGTCTGGAGTAAGGTTTCTCGGTCAAACCCCCTCTTCACTTCGAACGCACACGGCCCACTTCAACCACATACTCCAACCGCCCATCTATAACCCACCTCCACCCTACTCCGGCCCACTCCACCCCATTCCCACCCTCCACTCCGACCCACCTCTTAAAATGCACAACATAGGAAATTCATGAAAAACAATTTTTTACTTTGTTTTTCACCTTGGCTCTTCCTTCCCACTTTGACCCCACCCAGCACACTACAACCCCACTCCACAACCGTCCGACCCCACCCACCTTCACTCTAATTCAGGCCTACCCAGTGGTACCCACCCCATCTCCCACCCCTCCATGACTCCACTCCGCGAAAGGCTCAACACATGAAATTCATAGCAAAAATAATGTTTCACTTGGTTTTCACCTTTGGTCTCACCGCACCCTACCATCCCAAAATCCTCACCCCACCCCGTCATACCCTGTCCCCACACAACCCACCCTGCGGGAAAACGGAGTAATTATATAGGCTAATCAGAATTTAAATATAGCCTACGTTGAAAACATCACGCTGCAGAAGGCCTAACGCAACTTTTCAAGCTCTCAAATCCCGAAAAAAACCAGTAGGCTACTATATAACAAAATAATAAAAAATAGGCCTAAAATAATAATAATGGATCAAATAATAATAATACTATAATTAATAATAATAATATTCATGTTCATATTAGAATGAAAACTACAATCAACGTAAATTTTGTAGCGAGCAGGGCAAATTTCAATAGAACGTTAAAGTATTGTTTCAACTAGTGAGAGTGACCCAACGTTCCCAAAGTGGAACATATCTAAAATCAGCTGCGTTGCTCACTCGTAGAGCACCACTATTAAAAAAATTGACCATAACTAGACAGAATAGACACAGTTAAATCCAAATGTACAATAAAAGCAATTAATTATCATGCATTTGCTCCAAAAAATAATTTTCAATATTTGTTAGCAAAAACGTCATTTTTTGCCAAATTTGCATCAAAATAACTATTTTATTAGCAGCAACATACTTGAAACAAAAGTAAATAAACATGCACCCATCATTGGCCAAGTAAATGAATATCAATAAGATGACTTACAGTAGGTTTTACCGTCTCTGCAAATTTTTTAATAATATGTTCCACTTTGGGAACGTTGGGTCAATAAAGGTTAAACAAAAAGTTTCGACGCTGGCGGGTGTTCGGTTCTCATGCATTCCATCTTTCAGAATATTCTAAGGATAAAATAAGCTGTCCATATACCAACTCAAGAGGCCAGATTGAAGTGGTAATATGTTATTGAGAAAAGAGGATTACAGTTGCGTCAAAAGAATCATGCAAGCAGAGGTATACGGTCGACACAGCCGGAGACGACAGAGGAAAAGAAGGGAGGACTTTACACAAGAAGAACTAAAGCTGCTCAAACTAAAGCACATGGCTTTTTTTAGCATGCAGTTCAACAGAAAAAGTACAGTTGTAAATCGATAAATTTTGTGGAGTTGCAGAAAAATTTCTCTACAGCTAAAAATAAAAAGGCTATGATTCTCATCCTATTAGGAGTGATTCACCACGGAGGATGGGAAAAAGAAAAGGTCTTATGCAGTTCTAAAAATTCCTTAAAAGAAGCCCTGCTGAAGAAGGAAAACGTTGGAGACAGAGACAAGTGGAAGAGAAGGATACGAGTGACTGACCCCTCACGAAAGGGGAACTAATCCGAGTCTGAATGGAAAGAATTTCAAGAAAAAAGTTGTCCACTAGACTGTGACGAGCACCAGACAACCGTATACACTTTCCAGAGGATGATTAATTTTAGCAACAGAGGAATCCGATGAGTCATCCAAACTAATAGGCCGAGGCTAGGAAACATGAAGACGTCAGCACTTTATATATACGGAAGTTACTATTGTAGTTTTGAACGTAAGTTGCATAATTTCAATTGAAGTAGGCAGCCTCTGTTTCACTAGCCCCCTCTAGCGAAAACAGAGGAATAAATTTTGTAATGACCCGTCTCTAATCAGTAAGCACGTCTTGTCTATGAAATTATCTGAGTAATCGTCGTAATCGCAAACTCAAAATTTCTAAAGCGCCACTCGAAAGCCAAGCACGGGGCACCAGCTTATTCACGAGCGCTGCGTTGAGTCAGAAGGGTTGTCCGAGAGAGTAGTCCGTGGTGGTCCGGGTCGAGTTACCATAGGATCAGAGGGGCGGAACAGCTATTAAGGCGGGTGTCGTCTGGGCCGGGAATTGAAGGGTGGAGGATTAGATGAGAAAGGTTAAGAGTTCTTGAAAAGGAGTGTCTTAACCCTCGGGCTACCAGGGGGGGTTGTAACCCCCCCCCTCCCTAGGTTTTTTCCAAATAAAACTTTTTGCGTTTGAAATAAAATTTTGACGTTTTAGGTAGCTGTAGAGGATTCATTTGCGCACATTTTGAGCTAAAATGTGTGATGATATACCATACCATTCAAAAGTTATACCCGATATACCCGAGGCACCAGGAAGGGGGTGAATACCACCCCCCCCTTAGATTATCGGCTATATCTTATCCGTCCTTTGACATGAAGAGACACAAATTACACCATTCTGTAGAGGGAATGTGGGGCTACATTTTGGTGGTCACGGAGTTGTCTTTTGACAACCGGAAGTGCTCAAAATAAATTAAAATATATAAAAAGGTGTTTTATTTTCATAAAATTTTCATGTTTTTCCTATTAAAAATTATTCATAATTAATTTTTCAAGAGAAATAAATTATGCCATTCTATAGAGGGCACTTAGGGCTATTTTTTAAATACTAATTAATTTGATATTTGATGACCGGAAGTGTTCAAAATAAATTTAAATGTGTGAAAATGTTGGGGGTTTTTTACAACGCAAACCGATAAGTCTGCGTAAACGTTTTTCAGCAGCTAATACATGTTTTTTTCTGTTTATTGTAATTAAAACTATCTTATTACTAGTTTTTAAAGTTGGATATTGGACTTTATTATATGTAAACTATTTTTAAATAAATAAATTATGTTAAAAACACAGAATCTAATATTTTGCTTATGCGAAAGTATACATTTTGTGGAATCGACGGGTGCCTACGGTAAAAAATTCATAACTTCGGGGTGCTTTCATATATTTTAAAACTAAATATACCATTTTGTGCAGAAATGAATGCTGAATCCATTGGTGTATTACAAGTTATGATATCTCAAACCAAACCCAACATCCAGGGGGGGGGGTGGTAACCACCCCCCCCCCTTTGGTAGTCAGTGTTACAAAAAAAGCTTGGTAGCCCGAGGGTTAAGCTTCGAGTGAAAAGCCCGAGGAGTGATTGATAGAGGAGCCTGATGAAGGTGATGGCAAAGAGGCGAAATTATCAGTGGACGCTACGTGCGATATCTGTGTAGGTTCAAAGGCGAAGTGCCCTATAGGCCCCTAGAGCAAAAAGTGACAGACAGGAAATTGTTTCCTTTTCTGTAAAGCTTGGCGAAGATGTTCAAGCAGGAAACTATTGGTAACAAGAAGTAAAGTTTGGAGTTCAGCTGTTTGAGGGTCGTGTTGTGAAATACAGACTTTACGGTCGAAAGTTAGTCTGTATGTCTGTTTGTCTGCTCTATTGCCTACCTACCAACCTATCTATTTGCCTGCCTGCCTGCCTGCCTATACCTACAGTGCTAAGAGTGCAAAAAAGTGCCTGGACGCCACTTACCTTTCCATACATTTTCAGGTGTGCTGGCCAAATAAGTGGCAGGATGGCATAGAGATTTGAAAATAAGTGCCAGGATGCCGTCCATGACCGTTCTGCCACACTTTAAGCCCTGCCTATACCTACCTGCCTACCGACCAACTTGCCTGCCTGCCTGCCTGCCTAAGTACCTATACCTACCAACCTACCTACTTGCCTGCCTGCCTGTCTGCCTGCCTACCTATTTACCCACCTACCTACCTATCTACCTACCAACTACCTACCTACCAACTTGCCTACCTACCTACCTACCTATACCTGCCTGCCTGCCTACCTATCTACCTGAATACAATCTACCTACCTATATACATACATACATACCTTCCTATACCTACCTAAATAGCCTATACCTACATATTATACCAAAATATCTCTCTAGATGTCTGTCTGTCGATATGCCTGTTTGTGTATCGATCTAACTGTCTATCTGGACGATCGGATGGTCCTGCATGGTTACGCCTCCATCAATAAGATTTTGAAGCTTGCTGCTGCAATTTGTATTAGTACAAAGCTTATCAAAAATAGATAGACAGATCGATGGATAGATGAATGCATCCATTAATGCATCCATCCATCCATCTATCCATCCATCCATCCATCCATCCATTCTTTGGGGGTGGGCTAACCCCGGTAACAGATACCATTTCATGGTAAAAAAAAGCTGAATCTGGGCCTTCTTTTGGGCTTAGAGCCCCCCAGTCTTTGATAAACTCCGCCAGTGGACGGAGAGCAGAAGGTTGACCCTCCCACGGGTCAGTTAATGGATTGGAAATTTTCCACTCACAATTGCCATTCGCTTTTGATTGACGGTTGACTGCTTTTAAATCGTTTTCGTCCAATGACAAACTCATCGGAGCGCATCGTAGAAAGTGATTGGAGGCAATAATATTATTATAGCTTTTCTGATCTTTGTATCGCAACTCAATCACTCTGCTCGCACTTTGAAAGTGAGACCAAACCTTTGTTAGGGTGGCTTAAACGACGGCTAGTGATGATCTTTGTTATCACGCAATGACATTAAACTGAAACTATGCTTGGTGCATGTCTCTTTTTGCTGTTATTATGAATTCCGAAAGTTCCAAGTCGTTGGATCATTCTAGATCTTGTCTTGCCTTTGTTCGTGGTCCACCACGTATGGTTTTTTTTTAACCTGCTGTTGTCAGGCCCGCGGAAAGGGGACGGGGTGGGCGGAAAATGCCCAGTGGTCAGAAATTTTTGTCGGCGGGCCTGGCTGTTGTACCTGCATTGTCTCTTTTTCGGAACGGTTAAACATTTTGCAGCATCACTCTTGTCCAAATGGTCCACTGAGGTGTCTTCCCCATCCGAGGCTCTTAGATAGCTTTAGTCAATTCTGAAATTGAATACAATTTTTTTTTAATTCAACGTAGAAAATGAGAAGCTTTTTCCTCTCGGAATTATCTGCACTCTGCAGTAGCCTAAATAAAAAGTTTAGACTGTCTAAGCCTGTATTGTTGCATAAAAATGCAGTGATCGCATGAAACGAATGAAACAATAGCAGAAAGTTACCAGGTAACGCCAATGCACCTATAGAATAATTAATCGGATTATTTTTAATTGGAAATGCATACTTAGTGTACAAACTGTAGGCTACATGAATAATCATAAAACGCTAATCTGCAGTGATTCCCAATATAAGCAAAAACTTTTGAACCAAGGCGCAGGGCCGGATTAAGGCATGTTCAGCATGTTCGGCGGAACAGGGGAACCCACACTTTACGGGGCCCCACAAATGTGTAAAAAAATTGAGCAAATTTTGGCCACACGACTATTTTCCCAAAAATTTCGGATGACTAAAAAAAACGGTCATCAACTTTTTTGGCGGATGAAATGGTATGATTTTCCAATAAATTTCGGCGAATGACTAAAAAAAAGTCATCAACTTTTTTGCGGATGAAATGGTATGATTTTCCAAAAAATTTCGGCGAATGACTAAAACAAAGATCATCAACTTTTTTGGCGGATGAAATGGTATGATTTTCCAAAAAAATTCGGCGAATGACTAAAAAAAAAAGGTCATCAACTTTTTTGGCGGATGAAATGGTATGATTTTCCTGAAAAATTAGAAAAATTTTCCGCAAAAAATTTCCGAACAGGGCCCCACAAAAATTCCCGAACAGGGCCCCGACATTGCTTAATCCGGCCCTGCCAAGGCGAAAATACGCATTGACAGAAATTAAAACGACCTCTGATATTATTATTTAAATGAGGCTTTCATAATTAAAAGTTAATATTCTTCCCGAAAGCAGCGGTGTAGTAGAGAAGTGTAGTCTCTACTGTTGTCAACTTTACGAAGTATTGGGCGATTATCGGAATTATCAAGAATGGGCACTTTGAACCACTTCTTTCCTTTAACGCACCACATGTAGTGTCTTGTTGGAGCGGGTTATACCTGCGAACAGTAAACAAACGATACAATTAAATAATGGTCATATACAGTATACGCTATTTTCTCAACTCGCGTGCACTGTTATCGGCCAGACAAATTTTTATTCAAGTGATAAGAGGTATTGAGACCGAAGGTTAACAGCTGAATAAATTTTGAATCACTTATCGATTCATAAAGAATTTGACATGTCTTTCACGTGAGCGCCCGCACATTGTGGGCAAGAAAGGCACTTGACATCATTCTGTAATATAGATTTTCCTTTTTTTAACTGCTACTTTTTGGTTCTTTAAAAACTCTTCGCACTAAAGCGCTCTAATGTAACTAACACCACACAAAGTGAACCTGAGAATTTTGCATCGAGAAACCATCGCTATGCATGCATGTAGTCAATCTGCTTTTTGCTTTTCAGACAAAACGAGTGTCCAATTAGTTCTTTTTTATCTGCATATAGGTATTTATGGAAAACTGGATGGCAGCCTACGAAAACTAACGAATCTCTTATTCTCAATCTTAGTCAATCTGCTTTTTGCTTTTCAGACAAAACGAGTGTCCAATTAGTTCTTTTTTATCTGCATATAGGTATTTATGGAAAACTGGATGGCAGCCTACGAAAACTAATGAATCTCTTATTCTCTGTTTTTTAAAACATAGCACGTCTCAAACAATAAAAAATCTAAAGTGTAGATCATCGATTTTTGTGCCTTGGAAAGTTTGTTAATTTTTTTCGGACACAAAGTAAAAATTTTTGGCCACCCTTGGAAAATTTCTGTATCCGCCCCTGCAGCCGAGGTATCATGCAGTAGCGTTGCTAGAGGGGCTAGGGCGAATAAGCCCCATTAAAAGGCCATCCGTTTTTTTACATGGAAAAATGAAATATTTCAATGATTAGCCCTCTGAAAAATTAAATAAATCCATGAGATTTTTAAAAAGGTCGTTTGAAATTTGAGTTTTTGGAATGGAAATTTGTCCTGAGATATCAGCCAAGAAATGACTTGTGAAAGGTCGTCATAAATTTGGGCGAATTGAAATGGACAATTTCTTCCGCGAGGATTCAACCCCCCTACCCCCAACTGAAATCCTGGCGCCTCCACTGGTATCATCGCCAGCTGACGCAAACAACGTGCCACCAATACCCTACACATCATGAACTCCAGCTAATGTCATAATTTCGCAGGAGACAAAATCGTGGTTACGGTTACTTGCTTTCAGAAAAGTTTGAAAAAGCAAAGCAGGAATTAAGAACAAGGGTAATTTTTCATAAAGGTTTGTTGGCCTAAACGTAAATTTCTCAGTTTCATTTTGTTTGTCATTATATAGCCTACTATTAGTGCTTCATTGCGAAGCAATTCTGTGGGGGAGGGAGCGCTACCATAGATCGTGGCAGGTCATTTGACCCACCTATTTAACTCTTAGGGTTAGTCTTAGCCTGTCATAATAATATAGCTTGCTGTATTGAATGAAATTTTAATATCTTCTCAACATTAATTTAACATCTTCTAACTGCTGAATTACTTGCAATCTTGACATTGACGCAATCTGCAGAAATTTTATATCTTGCGCCGTGACTGAATAAATTTATAAAAGCCAGAAGGCACTGGTTAAAAAATAATAGATGTCAATTTTCTAGGAAGGCGAGTGCCCCTCAATGTGCGAGCGCCGATGCCTCAGGAGCAGAGGTGGCAGGCCCTCCTGTATGTGCACTGGCTCAAATGACTGTTATTTGCGTCTTTTCTGGACTCAACATTCCTGAGAAAGAACAAATGCGGTTACTGCATGTAAACTAACCCTTAATGAGGCTGAGTTTTGAAGTATCAGCGACTTCATTTTCTTAGTCTCGGCATTTGAGGATGGCGGGTGGT
>OX243813.1:51755640-51777718 GCA_945859605.1 Lumbricus rubellus | reverse complement strand
TGCTTCTGATAGGATCTTGCTGCGAGAAGTGCACATACAGAGAGAGAGAGAGAGACAGAGAGAGAGGTAGAGACAGGAAGGGAGGGAGGAAGGGAGCGAGGAAGGGAGCGAGGAAGGGAGGGAGAGACAGAGAGCGAGCGAGCGGAGTGCTTCTGAAAGGCCCTTGCTGCGAGAAACACTTTATAAATGGTCAGTTGCAAAACAATACAGAGAGACAGAGAGACAGACAGACAGAGAGAGAGAGAGAGAGACAGAGAGAGAGAGAGAGAGAGAGAGAGGGGGCGGGAGTGAGGGAGGGAGGGAGGGATCCCAAACTAAATGATGGCAAAGTCAGAAAGCAAAAAACGACCTCTGACTCCAGTTCACAAAAATCGGTCTTGTATCAAAATGCTATCTAGCGAAATCTGCCTGGTTTTACCAGATCGCATCACAAATGGCTTTGAAGTCATGTTTCAACGTAATTTGGATCATTTAGTATTATACTACTACTCAAAACAAACAGACAGCTACCCATAATATAATCGTTGTCATAACTCACAATAACAAAAAAAAAAAAAAGCCTGCCTCTATCTGATGGCTGTGCATACACGTGGACCTCAAAAGTCAACTCTAGAAGTCAGGGTTCATTGTAATAGCATAGCAACAACTGACAAAGCCATTCATGGGTCAAAACTTCACAATATATCTGAGAAATAAATGAACAATAATAATGAAGGCTATACTAATAATGTTTGGTTAAAATAAAAATTTGAAATAATAATAATAATAATGCCGTGGCCTTCCGCGGTTCTTTTATCCAACCAGATTTATTAATAATAACAGTAACAATGACAATGGTTGCGAAACCTGGGACGAGGACGAATTTATCGGAGATTTGTTTTTAACTCCTAATATAAATTTTTTAAATCCTGAGGGATCATTGATATTTCATGAAAAAACAATAATAAAAAATATTAAAACAATAATAATAGTCTCTGGAGACTATCTATTCCGCTCGTGAATAAACTAGTGCCCTTAAACCTCGTGAATAAACAAGTGCACTTTGCGCTCGTGAATAAACTGAGAACCTCAGCGCTCGTGAATAAACTGATGCCCTTAACCCACGTGAATAAACTAAGGCCCTTAGCACTTGTGAATAAACTAGTGCCCTTCGCGCTCGTGAATAAACTGATGCCATCAGCGCTCATGAATAAACTGATGCCCTTAACCCACATGAATAAACTGAAGCCCTTAACCCACGTGAATAAATTGATGCCCTTAACGCTCGTGAATAAACTCATGCCCTTAACCCTCATGAATAAACTAGTGCCCCTCGGACTCGTGAACAAACTAGTGTCCTTCGTGCTTGTGAACAAGCTGATGCCCTTAGCGCTCGTGAATAAACTAGTGCCCTTAACCCTCGTGAAAAAACTGATGACCTTACACCATTTGAATAAACTAGTGCTCTTAACCCTTGTGAATAAACTGATGCCCTTCGCGCTCGTGAATAAACTGATGCCATCAACGCTCGTGAATAAACTGATGCCCTTAACCCACGTGAATAAACTGATGACCTGACACCATTTGAATAAACTAGTGCCCTTACTTAACCCTCGTGAAAAAACTGATGGCCTTACACCATTTGAATAAACTAGTGCTCTTAACCCTTGTGAATAAACTGATGCCCTTTGCGCTCATGAATAAACTAGCGCCCTTGACCCTCGTGAATAAACTGAGGCCCTTAACCCTCGTGAATAAACTGAGGCCCATAGCGCTCGTGAATAAACTGATAGCCTTTACCCTAGTGAATAAACTGAGGCCCTTTACACTTGTGTATAAACTGATGCCCTTAACCCTCGTGAATAAACTGATGCCCTTAACCCTCGTGAATAAACTAGTGCCCCTCGGGCTCGTGAACAAACTAGTGTCCTTCGTGCTTGTGAACAAGCTGATGCCCTTAGCGCTCGTGAATAAACTAGTGCCCTTAACCCTCGTGAAAAAACTGATGCCCCTAACCATCGTGAATAAACTGAGGCCCTAAGCACTCATTAATAAACTGAGGCCCTTAACCTTCGTGAATAAAACTAATGCCCTTAACCCTCGCGAACAAACTGAGGCCCTTACACCATTTGAATAAACTAATGCTCTTAACCCTTGTGAATAAACTGATGCCCTTAACCCACGTGAATAAACTGAAGCCCTTAACCCACGTGAATAAATTGATACCCTTAACCCTCGTGAATAAACTAGTGCCCCTCTGACTCGTGAACAAACGAGTGTTCTTCGTGCTTGTGAACAAGCTGATGCCCTTAGCGCTCATGAATAAACTAGTGCCCTTCGCGCTCGTGAATAAACTGATGCCCTTAACCCACGTGAATAAACTGAGGCCCTTTACACCTGTGTATAAACTGACGACCTTAATCCTCGTGAATAAACTAGAGCCCTTCGCGCTCGTGAACAAACTGATGCCATCAGCGCTCATGAATAAACTGAGGCCCTTAACCCACGTGAATAAACTGAAGCCCTTAACCCACGTGAATAAATTGATGCCCTTAACGCTCGTGAATAAACTGATGCCCTTAACCCTCGTGAATAAACTAGTGCCCCTCTGACTCGTGAACAAACTAGTGTCCTTCGTGCTTGTGAACAAGCTGATGCCCTTAGCGCTCGTGAATAAACTAGTGGCCTTAACCCTCGTGAAAAAACTGATGCCCCTAACCATCGTGAATAAACTGAGGCCCTAAGCGCTCGTGAATAAACTAGTGCCCCTAAACCTTGTGAATAAACCGAGGCCCTTAACCCTCATGAATAAATTGATGCCCTTAACCCTCGTGAATAAACTGAGGCCCTAAGCGCTCGTTAATAAACTGAGGCCCTTACAGCATTTGAATAAACTAGTGCTCTTAACCCTCGTGAATAAATTGAGGCTCTTAACGCTCATGAATAAACTGATGCCCTTAACTCACGTGAATAATCTGATGCCCTTAACCCTCGTGAATAACCTGAGGCCCTTAACCCTCGTGAATAAACTGATGCCCTTAACGCTAGTGAATAAACTGATGACTATAGTGCTCGTGAATAAACTGATGCCCTTTACCCTCGTGAATAAACTGATGCCCTTAACCGTCGTGAATAACCTGAAAGCCCTTAACCCTTGTGAATAAACTGAGGCCCTTATCGCTCGTGAATAAACTGATGACCTTAGCGCTCGTGAATAAACTAATGCCCTTAACCCTTGTGAATAAACTGAGGTCCTTACCTCAACTGTCGTAATTGAATGATCTTCAGGAAGCCAACATCATAAAGGCTTGTCATCGCCACTTGATGACTGGTCAGATAGAAGTTTCTAGAAAAACATACAAAAGTTTGCGTGTTGGATATCGACAACACATCATGCTATACAATCTTAGTATCTATAGTACAGCAAAACATATAATAAAGTGGTGCCATAAGAATAATATAGCGTTTAATCATAATGATAATAAAAGAACAGACAAATTCTGTAGGCAACTCTACAGTACTACACATTATCTGCAATAGAGGCCTCTAAAACTTACCATTGTTTGGCTAGTGTGAACTTCAGTACTGCTCTTTAGTTCTAAGCTAATTATGTTATGAAAGATTAAAAGCAAAACAATATATGAAATAATTTATGTGAAGAAAACATGGATAGTTTATAAGTACTGCATGAATATTTTGATAAAATTTTATATAATGTTGCTCAATGAAACCAAAGCAAAGATATTTTTTTAGGTTGCACATGACTAATTAAGGAAACTATTCCTGTAACACTAGCCCTGTAGAACTAGGAGACACAAAATTACAATACATGTTTGAGGCATCGAGGAAATGGTTGCCATGTAGAAACGTTACACCTTGGTTACCAGTCGCTCAGTGTCATCAATTGATACTATGTCATACGACAATGGCGCTTCATAAATGCATAACATTAATGAAGGCTTTAACAACAATGTTTGGTTAAAAATGAGATACTAACGATGCTTTCGAAGATGTAACCACACGTAGTCAGGGCCATCAACTTGTTCAGCATTCTCAATTGCCAGAGTTCGTACAACACCTCGACTTCTACAAACAAAACTATTTTCAGTTAGTCAAATCACAGACCCTATGCAATGCCATGGCAATAATGAATTTCAATAGTGACTCCTCCTCCCACCATCAGTTCTTTCTATCATCCTATCTGGTGAGCTCTCATCGTCCTTTTCTCATCCCAAATCCTGCCTTTTCTCTCATGGTTGCACACACTGGGAGCGCGTCTGAAAGGCTCTTGCTGGGAGAAGTGCTTTATAAATAGCCAGATACAATACAATCTCTATAACCACGTACAAACGTCGTACATGCACATTATTTAGCATTGCACAAATATTTTAAAAATTCATTGCAAGTGCAATTATAGATTAGTAAACCACTGCAGTGACAGGAACTATACATGTATACATGTTGCTTGCTGTGCCAGACATATGCAACTAACCGTTATTATGCATCTATGAATAGCGACACTAAATGAAAAACATTCTAAGTAGGTTTACACAAGTGCTGCATATTTAAAGAATTATTAAGATGGGAAAACTGACAAGTAGCAAACACTGCTGAGACATCAAGAAGAGACACAATACTGGTGACAGGTTCGGATATACATACAGATTACAGAACCAAACAGAATAATGGCGAAAGTTTTAAGCAAATGTCTAGATCCAATGTTGTTACGTGCATCACAACAAAACAAATCGAACAGAAATTAAAAGGGTTTTGTAGCAAGATAAGAAATAATGTTCCACCACCGCGACAAGATAGTGGCGCTGAATAAATGCATAAAAATAAATGTTGATGTCAATACCAAAAATAAGCGA
The DNA here is from genome assembly GCA_945859605.1 of Lumbricus rubellus. NCBI lineage: Eukaryota > Metazoa > Annelida > Clitellata > Crassiclitellata > Lumbricidae > Lumbricus > Lumbricus rubellus. The sequence goes on along the minus strand of OX243813.1, from coordinate 51,772,868 downwards.
TAAATATTAAATACCTACGACGCATGTCCATAATGCAACAGTTGCTGTGGCATGTTTGACCGTTTGACAGGTGCTGTCACCCTTCTAAAATTCCAGATTTTTTTAAATCTGCATCGAGTCCTAAAAACAAAATGATTTCATTCAGTTAATTCCCAGAACATACAAAACACTAGATTGCAAGCTAAATCAGTTTAATTAAATGTTTTAATAGAATTTTTAGATTAACCGTTTCTTTCATATGTAACGAAACAGAACAAAAACAACATACTTTAGTAGTCAGAAAACGAAAACTGACTCGGCCACCACCAACAACACTACTATAGATATATATAATAGTACAAGCAATGGAAGGCTAGAACAGTAATCCATTAAGCCAGCCCTCACTTAAGCCCAGCAGAAATTGGTAAAAAGTGATAAAAATAACTAACAATATCAGTACTTAGTATAGTAATATATTAATAACAACAATAACACCACCACCAACTACGTTGTATCCAATAAAGAGACTAACAGCAATACATCCGGAACCATGACCGCCAACACAACACCAACATAACCACAACATGAGGACCTCCACAAACAACAACAATATTTATAAATAGAAGAGCACTTCATCAAAGCAGCACTTGTGGGGTTATGGGCAATAAATGTCTTAATAAAAGATTCTGCCACTACAAAGAATCACAAAATAATAACAACAGCAACAATGACAACAATAATAGTAATACTACTACTACTACTACTACTACTACTACTACTAATAGTAATAATAATAAAACACACAAAACAGCTACAAACATAATTTTTTGAAATTCCGAGGGATCCTAGGTACCTCGGGTAAAAATAATAATATTAGCTCAGTAACAATAACAATGGTTGCTAAACCTGGGACGAGGCCTGATTTCTTGGAGATTTCCTTTGTAAGTTCTAAAATAATTTTTCCCTGAGGAATCATTAAAATTAAAATCTCTTGGAAAAAACAATAGCAATAATATAAAAAAAATAAAATACTATGCTCCAAATTGTATGGTTAGCACACCAGACCTTAGTAGGTCTGGACTAAAATCCATACGTAGCCAAAAAACTTGTTCAAGATTTCAGTTCCTGCACAACCCCTGGCCAAATTAGATGAAACGAGTACACTGATGGTACACTGTCAATTAAAAGTAATTAATTAAATTAAATTAATAATATTAATAATAATAAAATAAATACTTTAAATGCAGTACTAAGCACACTGGGAATCATTAAGGTTACACACTAGGTTAGGGCTCAAGCCTTTACATAGCCAAAAAATAACTTGTTCAAGATTTCTATTTTTTCTGAAGCCCTTGCCAAGTCTGATAAAATGCGTACACTGTTGGTGGGTAGATGAGACGGTGAGGGAGAGAATTGGACACCTGCCCCGTATGCTAAGGTTGACAAAGCTGGAGAAATTTGTACCATCATTGACCAGTTCAACACCCACCTTAACGAATTAATGACAACGTGTCTGACTAAACAAATTCTATATATACTTTGACTAAAACTGGTATTTTTATTTCCACAATTTAATTTAACTGATTAGACAATTTGCTACTCAAATACCGTAATCATGTGCAACTAGTGACTCACTAACTCACATGGCGGAAGAATTTGACAGGACAGAGCACAGACTAATTTGTCCGTTTCCACCAAGGACAAAGTCGATGATACCGTAGAACCGTAAAACAATCTTCGTTGAAAATGTTCATAGTTTCCAGGAAATTCAACCCAGAATATCACTGAAAATACATGAAAAGCACAAAAATTCAATGAATGTTCGGAAATCATTTTTAAAAAAAGAAATAAAACTAAAATATATAGCATCAGGGACTGATTAAGAAATGTGGGGCCCTGTTCAATAAAGCTGTGGGTGCCACAACCTCACAGAAGCAAAACAAAATGACACAAAAAGTTCGTATTCAAAGACAATACGTATATTATTATTACTTCTGTTTTTACAATATCAGCAGACCTTTTAACATACCAGTTTAGTTTAAAAGTAGGCCTATGCATCTTTTACGGATTAGGAATTTTAAAATGATTCATGGTCAGACATTTTCTTCTAACCACAGCAAAAACAGTGCACTCGTAGAAGCAAACACTGCATTAACTATTATATGCCCCAAATAAATTCTTGGGAGGGAAAATTTCTGGCAGTCATGCGGCTAAATAACGACTAGGTCAAATGGTTTTACCAGGGCATTGATTTTCCATGCTGTAGAGCAGCCACTGATTGGAAATTAACATATATTTTCGCGCTTACGCCCAGTAGTTAGACCCTGGCTCAAGCTCCATCCTACTTATGTGAGCTTTTCCCCCCGTCTTCTGACTTTGTCTGGTTATGGAAACTGCAATAAGAGCTCCACACATGCGCAAAAGTTGTAGCCTATGTTAAAGCACTAGCATTCAAAAATTTGACAATTTGTTGTTCAGAGATTTTTAAAATTATAATTAACAATGATGAAAATATATTCCTATTGCATGTGCGGAGCCCCTAAAGTGTGGGCCCCTGTTCGGCCGAAGATGTCGAACATACCATTAATCCGACCCCAAAGCATTAGTCTTCCATATAGGCTACATAACGCACGCACGCACGCTTGTAAACCACCATAAGTTCATATATAAAAGACAATATCCGTGTCCATATTAATTCGTCATACCACAAAATATGGGAATATGTCCTGTGAATTTACGAATCAAATTACCTACTTGATTAAGTTGATTTGTCAGAATTTTCCCAAAATTGATAACCGCCCATATCTTCCGCCATCACTTGAAGAAAGGAAGTACTTCCGGCATCTTCGTCCCAGCAAGATCAAGGTTTCCGCACCACCGTTCAATGCAATATAAATTGTATAGCGCAATAACACCGCATCTGACAACCGTAATAAGGCCGAAAAATCATATTGTTACAATAATATTATTGGCCATCATTTATTCAAACCGATAATGTACCAATCATGTATATTTAGCTACCCTCTGGCAATAATGACTAATTTTCATATTAAGAACAGTTAAGCGCCTGACATAGTCAGAGCTGGAGTAGGCAACCAGATAAAAAAAATTACGCATTTAATTCAGTTAGCGGTTATTAGCCAACTATGGTTTTCGGTCTCCAATTAATTGCATTAGTCTATCCTTCAAAGTATATTTGATAGGCTTAAATTAACCTAACTTCTTGCGAAATAAATAAATTTGCGTGGAAAATATTCTTCAAGAAAATCAATAGGGTAGGCCTACATTCTCAATTAGGCCTAAATGGAATTGCAATCTTCATCGAAAAAAGCAAGTAAGCTGGCTAGAAACCATATTAGAGCGACGTGACAAAAGCATTTATACCATTTCATGTTAAATGGCCATTTCGTATTAACTTAAATACTCATCTACCCAATATTACAATGCCAGGTTTTTAACCTTGCTGCACTTAAAAATGACCGTGCATCAGGCGCACGCAGAAACTAAATATTAGAATTAGGCTTATTATATGCTGAAGCCCCAATAATTCCGAGTTGCGTCAGGAATCGCATGCAGCATTGTTCACAAGGGAAACGCATATCGCAAGATATATCCTAAAGTTTTCTACTTAGGCAAGGTAAAGGCCTATCTTGATCACGGGCAATAATAATTATTAGTCTGAACAGAATCTGCAGAGTGAAAACCAGTTCCCGGTCAAGATTCAAAGCGTCAGAATGGCTAAAGAACAGTTTTCAGTTTCTAGCGAAAGACCGGTGCACTAGGCCAGTTGCTAGAAAAGACAGGTCAAATTCCGGTGAGATGAACCTTGATGTGTGGATCCTTTCTTAAGTCACATTTTAGTCATGCATATCGGCGATTACATTAAATTGTTCCTGTCACGATCTTGTTTGCTGATGTAGGCCTTTGCGATCGTCCTATGCTATGTACGGCTCATTAACGTGTCAGATGCTGTGAATGAAAGCTACCTGCATTTAAATTAATGTGTTTGCAGTTAAAATTAAAGCTCGGTCTTTTCCCACATATATTTTCAGTTACAAGTTCACAAATTTGAGTGACATAAGTTAAAAGTGTATCTTGAATTTAAAAAAAAATCATTGTTAGCATGGGTTTCGAACCCACAACTTCTCACTCAAAGGGCGGCATCTCGACCAATGAGCTAAGATGCACGTGCGTGTAAACTGATTTTAAAGCCGCTATTGAAGCTGCTTGAGGAGAAGCATAATAATCGCTAAGTTTTGTTCAATGTCAATTTACCCACCGCTCCGTTATCATAAAAATTAGTAGCTAAATGGCACGCACGGTAAATTCGCATTAAAACTCATAGTAATACCTTCACTGAACGCTGGAGTCATTTAAAAGAAGACCAGTGTTATCATTGTGACTCGAGACTTGCGCGACTGTTTTACCACAATTGCAGGGTCTATATTTTACACTTAGGCCTATCCAACTTTTAGTTGACCTCGTACACAAAATTCAGTGACATACGTTAAAAGCGACCAACCCTCGGATCGAGGATGGTTGAAGACAAGACAAGGTTAAAAGCATATCTGGAATGAAATTAAGAAAAAAATGTGTCGCATGGGTTTCGAACCCACAACTTCTAACTCAAAGGGCGGCATCTCAACCAACGAGCTAAGGTGCACGTGCTGGTGAGCCGATATTAAAGCCGCTATTGAAGCTGCTTGAAGAGAACCATACTAATCGCTAAGTTTTGCTCAATGTCAAGTTGCTGATTGATAGTTTAAAAAATTAATAGGTTTATGCTCATCATGTGCTCGATTAGCCTAGGCTAGAGTTTGCAATTTTTAGTCCTCTGTGTGGGAAATCTACAACGTTTGTTAGGTCCATGCGTGGTGACAACCCTTTGTTCGGGGTTTTTCCACTATCAGAGTATTAATGCGCAGTCCACTCTGTGCAATGTGGCTCTGTGCAATGTTACGAGTTTCTAATAACTAATTTTCACACACTTTCACATGACTTTTGTGGACAAATATAAATAATAAAAATGAATCCTTAGTCACTCATTTATTTATTTGTTTACTTTAGGAGGTAACCTAGCTATTACAAAGCCGAGAACGGAGAACTATTTGTTTCGATGCGTCATACAAATCTATTCTGTGAGCAAATGTCTAAAAAACGAGTACTTCACCCTAAAATGAACGGGGGCGTCGCCGCGAAGGGGTTTAGGGGCAACTGATCGCTTTTTAGCGGGAAATAGTCGTACTAAGACGATAATCCAGCCCGCATTTAACGGTTTTTTGGAACAGTGTAGAAGGAATAGAGAACCTGACTGGGAGGAATAGATAACCTGACTGGAAGGAATAGATAACCTGACTGGGAGGAATAGATAACCTGACTGGAAGGAATAGAGAACCTGACTGGAAGGAATAGGCACTCTGAATTGATTCGGTCATCTGCATGATATATAACCATGATATTTATTTATATGTATACAATATCTGTAGATCTATATGAATAACCTTCGTTTAATTTCAAACCCGACACTGCGGAATGCAATTCATGGCCTATTATGATCTGACGATCACAGGCATGGGCGCCCGCACATAGGGGCAAGGGGGGGCACATGTCCCCCCTGGAAAATTGAAACCTATTTTTCTAACTACTACTTTTGGGTTTTTAGCAAATTTCTTCGCATTAAAGCACTAATGATACGAACGATACACACAATGAAAGTCAGAAATCTATGTTTAGAAATATCTGCAGAAATAAACATGCTCTTAATTTTCTGCCTTGCATTATCAACATCTTGTTAAAATCTGGAACAGTGACTCTTGGCTGTTAAATCTCCGGCAGGCGCCATTGCAAATAATATATTTCTATGGATTAAGGCCTACTTGATTGGAATCTCGCTGTCGTGCAACCTTTCGCAACTGCACAAAATTAAGTATCAATAGGGGCCTACCAATGCCAAAATGCGATCGGCTTTCGAGTGGCGCTTTAGAAGTTTATAAATTATTATTATTACAATATAGAAGTAGCTGGAGGAACTGTTACACTTGCACCTTGAAAACTGACATATATGTTTTGTTCATTTATTCATTCATTCAATGGACTTACAATATTACAGAGCCGCTTCAGGAACCCACTTTTAGCATCTACTTTTTATTTTTTCTAAATTTCTTAGCACTACAGAAACTATCATATTAAAGCTGATACACAAAATGAAACTGAAAAATTTGCATTAAGAAACCTCATTGAAAAATACTCGTGCTCTTAATTTCCAGCTTTGCATTTTCCAAGCTCTTGCTAGGTACTAAAACATTTTACGGTAATTGTGATCATCAAAATTGTTTGCTCCCCCCCCCCCGCAAAGATTTCTGCGGACGCCCATGATGACAGGTTAGTACGGAAGTCGAATTTAACTGTTGGCAGCCATGCAAGGCGTCCATCACGTTCTACTACTCAATTGAAGGGCTTGGAGCAATAACAAGGTATGTCGACATACCTATATGTCTTGCGAAACAGTATGCCAGCGTGTCCGGAAGACATTAATCTATCTACCCTGTGAATTTTGCACAGATGAGCGTCATTTTGCAAAACAAAGTTATGTCGACATAATATGTTATTGTTCTCCGGCAGATTTCGTCCATATCTCTACTGCAATATCCCGGTATGACGATATATGATAGTTTCTGTAGTGCTAAGAAATTTAGAAAAAAATAAAAAGTAGATGCTAAAAGTGGGTTCCTGAAGCGGCTGAAATAGAAAATTTGAAAAGAAGCAATACCATATTGCTTCTTTTCAAATTTTCTATTAAAGCCAATGCAATAATGAGGTTTGTTGACATAACCTACCATCTGCATGGTAATCATGCACAATTCTCGTATGTGTGATAGAAACAGTTTGGTGCAATAACAAGGTATGTCGACTTATACCATATATTATGTGTGGTATATTGCAGATGCTAGAAAACACTTTGGCGACATAACCTGTTATTGCACCAGAAACGATACCGATGACTGAGTGTTCGCGAGGCAATAACCAAATATGAAGCAAAATGTGAAAATAATAATAATAATTTCATCTTTCGCATTGAAATATTTACAAATTGTATTAAAGACAATTTTAAGGTACACATGGCTCAAAACAGCTTGTTGATATGTCGTCAAATGGCTTAGATAGAGTAGTTTGAAGTGGAAAATCTTTGAAGTCGATTTCCCAACATTCATGATTTTCGACATACCTTGTTATTGCTCCAAGCCCTTCAATTGACAAACGACATCTCCCGGATGGAAGGCTGAGTGGACCTTTGGAATGATAGCGGGATCCAGATTATGTGCAGCTGTTGATAGTAGGTGGCAACTGGCAAGTCCATGATCATCAGGGCCGATATGCACAAGACCAGGTAGATCTATAAGGTACGCTAAGTGTAGACCTTACATCTGACATAACTATTCCAGAGGTAGTCGTTGGAATTTGGCCATATGCATGGAGATAGATTTATAAGAGACATAACTAATCTACACATTCCTTGCACCCGACGATGCATGACTCTCCCCCAATTCAATAGGTTAGAGCTGAGCGCGCATGCGTGAAAGATATTTATATGTGATCGTTGCCATCGTGGGGTAATCAGATTCAGAACTAAAGACGGGCCACAGGGAATATCGACGGTTGCCTATTGCATGTTCACGCTGTCCAGCTAAATTGGCAGTATAATTGTTCACAATGGGAGTAGCCGGTGTCACGAAATAGAGTATACCCCGTATTAAGAGTATCCCCCAAATGAGAAAAAGTCGGAAAAAACACTTCCGCTTGCATTTATTCTTGCAAATTAATTTTCATCTGCTTTGTTTTGAACAATGAAACTAGCAGGTAGGCTATGTTTATTCCTACTAGATAATTTGTTTTCCTTTGGTTTTATAGCACTTAAAACATCAAAAACACTTTAAAACACTCGGAGACACTAAAGAAATTCGAGTTGCCTTTCTCTGAGCATTGTCTAGGTCACTTAAAACAATTAGAGCCACTTTAAATTTTGATTAGAGTATAACATTTTTAATTATACACATTTTTCAAAAAATGGGACAGAATGGTTTATCCCACCGGATAGTCTAGACCGGTTAATTCCATCTGGGGGGATAGATTAATTCATCCCCCCGGATAGCTTTCAGGGGGATAATCCTTTTCGTGTCACCGGCTTATTCCTACCTCGGAGTTAGAATAACGTTATACCTAGCTCAACTCACTAATCGTAGCCCATGCATACGGAATTAACCCACTACTCCCGCATCTTATCTTCTTCTTCTTCAGTCTTCTGCTGTTGTGCAGGTTTGTGATATGGACGACCTCTTGATCCTCTCCGACCTACGCCATCCCGCGCTCTGTCCTGCGCCTTCCTCTTGGTGGTACCATATTATACGTCTCCATTATCCAGATCGCTCAGCATATTTAATCTCCTTCTGCCTCTCGTTGCCTTCCCCTCCATACGTCCCTCCAGCAGCGTCACCAACATACCCTCTCCCCTAAGTATGTGGCCCAGCCACCGGTGCTTTCTCCTGCTTATTAATTGTAGAAGTTCTCTCTGCACCCCTGCCCTTTCCAAGGCTGCCTGATTTGTGATTTTGTCTCTCCAACTTATTTTCAGCATTCGCCTCCACGTCCACATTTCAAAGGCCTCTATTCTTTTCCTATCCGTACCCGTCATTGTCCAGCACTCAGCAGCATATGTTGCAACTGTCCATATAAGACATTTTAAAGGCATAGGCCACAATGTGCCACATTTAAGATAAAGAGTGTGAGTTGTACCCTCTTGTGCATGTGGGCCCAGCTTCTCGGACTCGGAGGAGTATTATACTGACGAGATTGACTTGTTATTTTGGCTTATGTTTGCATGTGCACTTGTTATAGCGCCCCTGCTAGCTCTCTACTCAGAGGTGCTTCCGAATGCAGAGCGGACACTGCATCGGAGTTTCACGCCGAAGCGCTGAGCAACTGTGAGTGAAGGACTTGCTAAAGGTCATTACGCGGCGAGGTAGATTCGAACCTCGAACCTTCCGGCTACAAGGCAACGACGCCACCACTACACCACTGCGCCCCACAAATAACAATGAATACATGCATGTTTTGGTGAATACTTGTATATATATATCATGCATATTTACACACATACATATATGAATGCATTTGTTTTGTTTCATGAACGATTAGTTTCGCCCCTCCTTTCTTCAGACTTGGGACTGGCACAATCCGAGTGAAGTAGAGAGATTTGCACTGCAGCCACCATCTCATAATTATATACTGTTAATTGTTTGAGCTGGCCAAACATACGAGACATGCATGTATCAATGTAATTATGCATATATGCATGCAAGAATGCAAGAAATAATGCTACTATGTGCAGCTTGCACGTTCGCATGCATGACATTATATCTATTCCGTAAGAATATAATATGTAGTTTCATGCACTTGAGCAAACAACTTGTCGGATTCATAAGCGGATTTTTGCGTCGGCATGTGTAGAGATATAAAAAAACATGTTTTTTTGGCGTTGAAATATTTCAATGAAATAGTTCAGTTTTATTTGAAATATTTCAGTTTTCTTTGAAACATTTGAAATTATTTTTTTCTTTACATTTTACAAATTACAACTAATTACAACCATAATAACAGCTTATTTATTTCTCATATTACATATTATATGCATTAATGTGTTAGTGATGTTCATCATCGAGATACTCAATTTATTTCTAATTACCTGTTTTTAAGAATGACTTTTATGAGAGTTACATTATATGGTGAAAAACATATTTTATTCAATGTCACAAATTACAGTTTGATCTAATAATGAAGCTGTTATTGTTCATTGTTATGCTTAACATTTATTATTAATCACTTGTTTTGTGATAAATGAAATAAATGTGATTTTAGATAAATTCTGCTAGCCTAGGACACAGTCAATCGTATAGAATTTGGAACACTTTAGTGACTTTACAAGACAAATTATAAATCACAAATACTATGTCAACTAGACTCAATAATAATCCGGCAAACAAAATTTTACAAAAAGTTCTAAGAATAGAACGTAGAACACAAACATAAATAGTACTATCAGTCAGACAGAGTAAACCATAATTAATAGTAATTATACTGCTAAAATCTGTCAGTTACAAGATTTCCTCATTGTTATTCATCATCGTCCAAAGACGTCCATGTCATCATCTTTGTTGTCATCGTCAACATCATCATTGTCGCTAACATCATAACTGTCACTGTCATCATCATCACTGGCATGGTGACTGTCATCATAGTTTTCATGGCCTTCATCATCGACATTGTCACCGTCTTTGTCATTATCATCATCATCATCATCGTTATCATCTTTGTCAGCATGGCTACCGCTGTCATCATCATCATCGTCTGACTGATGCTCTGACTGGCAGTGGCGGTGATGTAGATATTTGAAGTGCTTGAGATGAGGATGAGCAGGAAGTACTCGCAGTCACAGCAGATGCAGCTGGCAAGGAGTCCATATCATCACTTTCATTGGTGTCCGTTGGGAATAGAGATGTAAAAAAACATGTTTTTGGCGTTGAAATATTAAAAAAACTGTCAGAAATGAAATATTTCACGCTCACATTACTAGGCATGTGTATAAATTTGTATGTATAATATATATATACAATTATATATATATGTATATATATTACTCATACACTATTTGATATATATGTATATATATATATTACTCATACACGATTTGGATGGATGGTTGAATATAATGTATGCGAAGGCATGTTCGTAAGTAATTAATCGTATACATAGGCCTATGCATGCATAAATGCAAGTATGAATGCATACAAATAGCTGTGCATTTTAGCAAGTTAATGTACATGCATGTATGCGTGTATGTATCTATATAAGTAAGTAAGTAAGTATTTGAGTAAGCTAGAAAAGAAGTAAATTTTGAGTACAATCTTTTAAAGCCAGTTGTACAGTCGCACTCTGGTTCTAAACACGAAAACTCGAAAGAAAGGGAGCGTTTGCTTGTACATGCATGCATGCATGTATGCGTGCATGTATGCATGCATGTATGCATGCATGCATATGTATGTACATGTATGTTCGTATGTATGTATGTATGTATGTATGTATGTATGTATGTATGTATGTATGTATGTATGTATGTATGTATGTATGTATGTATGCATGCATGCATGCATGTATGTATGTATGTATGTATGTATGTATGTATGTATGTATGTATGTATGTATTATATATTTGTATGTAAGTATATGCACATGTACAAAATGTTTTATTCATTCATTCATTCACTCATTCTGTGGACATCTTTAGCTTCTCTTCAGAAAGCCTATTATTCGGAAGCCCTCCCAGCCAAGTCACGGTTTAAAGAAAAAGAGATTTGAGATGTTCATTAAACGGAATTTGATTGGTCAGATGTAAGAAATTATTTAAGTATTTTTAAGGGAGCCCATCTTTGTATGTGCTGTGTGTAGAGGTCTATATATTATGCATATATTTGTGCGTTTTTGAAGGTTTTATCGGCAAGTTGTACACACACAACTATGAAATTTGTCCACAAAATACTCGTTTGTTTGCAGAAAGATTTGCAGCGGATCTGTTCGAGATTAGAGCGGGATAATTATCCATAATTGATCGGCCAATTTCGGGGTATCCAAATTTTTTATGAATAAGTTTCGTCATTATCTGATGCAACAAAGTAAATCAAAGCATATTATTGACTTTTATTGGTGTTTAGATTTTAAAAAGTGACTCTATAACGTATATTGTATTATTAGAATGCAATGATGATATTTATACAATTTAACGAGGTAAGTGACCTTAGGGCATACTATTATATATATATAATATATAATTATATATATATATATTATATATAATTATATATTAGGTCTATTAGTAAAAGTGTCACTGATAATAATAATATTATTGGACTGTTTATTTTGGATGATGCTAATGCATTTAAACCAGTTAGCTGCCTTTATTCGAAGCTATTTTATTGCACTAATTGGATGCCATTTTTGCATGGAATTATGCAGGTAGACTTCAATTTAATAAGACATCCACAGCTATAATAATACTAAACTCAACTAAAGAAAAACCAAACTATAATAAAAGACAGGCCTACGTAAATTGGAATTAAATGATCCTTCTGTAACCCTTTTTGTACTGACCTTCGGTGCCAATAGCAATATGCATTTTGAAATTAAACAAAAGTACATGTTTGTGCGGTTTATATTTAATAATGCACGCATGCAAAAATTGTTCTAAGATATTCGTACATCAGCGTAGACCTTCATACTTATGGACTGTGCCGTGAGATTTAAAAACTGCACCAACTTTTCTCCAAAAATGTTTAAGACCCTTATCGTCCAACATTTTTTATTTATTTACTAATTCCATTTTTCGTTGTTCTCAGTTTGAAAATTCATCCGGATTTTTTAAATGACTAGGACTATTAAATAACGTACACCACAGTCAATCAATCAATCAACCAGTCAATCAATTTTATTTTTCTGAATATACCACACAAAACAATTATGGCAGTAAAACAAAGAAATGAGGTAAATTAGTGGTTACGAAAAGTCTGAAAAACTTTCCAAGGCTTCATAGCTTGTGTCTTAGAATACTCGATTTTTAAATTGACCAATTGCTGCACAAGCATAGACGCAGACGCTACTGTTTGATTGTCTGTTCGATGATCACCTGGTTAAATAGCTGCCACTCTTCAATCAGACGCGCCCTACGGTTATCGATGTCATGAATACGGGGAACGAAACACGCGCTACTCCGGTACATGTACACGGATCGAGTTCTAGACTGATAGGCGGCCACAGCTGCGGATATGAAGCCGAGTGTCTTCCAGGACAGCTACTACACTACTACGTCTATGGTCGTGTGTTCGTGAACAAAAATTATATTTTGAGCGCCATTGATAGCTGAATTTTGCTTCCTTTCAGCTTTTCCATGTTGGAAAGTTGCATTTTACGGTGTTGCATCTCAAACGCTCATAAATTTGGCAAACTCAAAAATATTTCAAATCGGCTTTAGGAGCTCATGTAAATATGGTCACTGTTGTTGTGGTTAAAATTTCAGACAAATCCTAACTGTTTTGACCGAGTTATGATACTTTATTTTGGGTTCTACTTTATCGTGGACACAGTGTATATATATACACATAATGTGATGCCATGATCGTGTATGTATTGATATACTTGAATATACTTACCTGCAAGAATTAATTAATTTTTGGCTCACTGGTGACGGATGATCACATCTGACCTTCTGCGTTATTGTGTAAAAGCATTTCCTTTATAATTGAAATAACTTTTCCCTTCTGGTGGTGGGTTTGCACTCCAACCCTGAGAAAATCCTTCAAGAGATTTCTGTGGTGTCTTGTGAGTAACAGCATTACAAGCATGTTCAATTGTTCATGCGTGTTTGGATTTGTATACAGGAAGAAATTACTTGAGATGAAACTTAATAAAAATCGTGTTTTTAAGATTTTTGTCGCGTTATGTTTTTTGAATCGTCAAAAAATCAGTAGGCGGTCTCGATAAAAGTGATATAACTTTTGTTGTGTCAGAAATATTTTGGCGAAATTTGGCCGTTGCGCGTAAATATGAACTGCTTTTAAGTCCGAATATTTCTTTGAAATTTTTTACTTCTGGCAACATATCTGTTAGACTAATAATCTTAGAGTGCATTTTGGGCCCACCCTATATATATATATATATATATATAATATATATTTTTATTTATAATCGTAATAAATACACACAATCATGCATAAAACTTATGGATATAAATATTATATTCATATGCAATGCATATTATATTCATGCATTCATATATGCAGCTATTCACTAAGTCTTGTAGCAAATATTAACCGATCGGTATGTATGCACCATGTAGGCTATATAGCCTATATCCTGCAGAATGCATAGGTATATAAATATATATATATATATATATATGTTTTAAATTCGATGAATATATTCATCGAATTTAAAACATTCAAACACCGTTTTAATTCTCAGATGTTCCTCAGATTTTTTTATTTTTTAAAGACTCTCAGTGAAATATAGCGTCATGGTTACTTTATTAGAATAATAATTTTAAAGCAACAAAATTAAAAAATAACGTTCAGCAAGCAAGATAAACTTTCTGTTACGTTTCGGCAGAAAAACAAGCATGACAGTGCAAATAAGTTTGTTAGGACATTTACGGACAATGGTTGGGCATTTCACATTTCGCCTCTGAGTTTAACCCTCAGGCTACCACGCTATTTTTGTAACACTGACTACCAAGGGGGGGGGGGTGGTTACCACCCCCCCCTGGATTTTGAGTTTGGTTTGAGATATCATAACTTGTAATACACCTATGGATTCAGCATTCATTTCTGCACAAAATGGTATATTTAGGTTTAAAATATATGAAAGCACCCCGAAGTTATGAATTTTTTACCGTAGGCACCCGTCGATTCCACAAAATGTATACTTTCGCATAAGCAAAATATTAGATTTTGTGTGTTTTAACATAATTTATTTAATTAAAAATAGTTTACATATAATAAAGTCCAATATTCAACTATAAAAACTAGTAATAAGTTAGTTTTAGTTACAATAAAAAGAGAAAAAACATGTAAAACATGCTGAAAAACGTTCACGCAGACTTATCGGTTTGCGTTGTAAAAAAAACCCAACATTTTCACACATTTAAATTTATTTTGAGCACTTCCGGTCATCAAATGTCAAATTAATTGGTATCAAAAAATAGCCCTAAATGCACTCTATAGAATGACATAATTTATTTTTCTTAAAAAATAAATTATGAATAATTTTTAATAGGAAAAACATGAAAATTTTATGAAAATAAAACACCTTTATTTATATTTTAATTTATTTTGAGCACTTCCGGTTGTCCAAAGACAACTCCGTGACCACCAAAATGTAGCCCCACATTCCCTCTACAGAATGGTGTAATTGGTGTCTCTTCATGTCAAAGGACGGATAAGATACAGCCGATAATCTAAGGGGGGTGGTATCCACCCCCCCCCCTGGTGCCTCGGGTATATCGGGTATAACTTTTGAATGGTATGGTATATCATCACACATTTTAGCTCAGAATGTGTGCAAATGAATCCTCTACAGCTACCTAAAACGTCAAAATTTTATTCCTAACGAAAAAAAATTGATTTGGGAAAAACCTAGGGGGGGGGGGGTGGATACCACCCCCCCTGGTAGCCCGAGGGATATATCTTGAATGGGCGCAATATAAATTTAGTGATTGATTGAAGGTGGTCTAAAGAAGCTTCTAAGCAATGTTATTTATAGAAATTTATCGTATGAGCATTGCGCGGGTAGGGGTTGATCATCTAAAGTTTTGACCAACTTCTTTTTAGCCCTTGAACAATATGTGTCCCTCATTGTTATAACAAGTCGTTATTCGCCTTACTTCCTTGGTCTTTCAAATTTATATCTAACAACGTGTGGAACTTGTTTACTTGGTATTAATTAATTTTATGCATGAATGACCATCAAAATTAATTGTCTTTATTTAGCTGCATGCTGTTTTTTACGAAGTTACTCTATTAATTCGAATCCAATGTGTCGATTATCAAGACTCGTCGGTGTTTTACAGGCTCCTTAAAACTTCTTTCTTTCACAGTGGTTGGACTGGAAACGCCTCTGAGTGGGTTTCTTGAGGGGCACTATGTAAATTCTTGAAATGAATTAATGGATGAAGTGAGTATATAACGTCCTGAGATTGGTGATAAACTTTGTGGGACACTTATTATAATCTATGAGTGCATAGGCTACTTTTCCAGTCTTTGCCGCATTGTTCAGTTTCTTCTCATCTCATTTGTTCCTTTATTCTTCTAATCGCTTTATTATTTTATTTTTGCACAGTTGATTTTACATAAACTTCTCTTGTATAGACCGAAACATTCACATTCAATTTCTTGAAATCAACACAAATGCCAGAGGGCTGCGTTTCACGATTTTTATTCATATTTTAATGCATGAATATTTAGCAGCAGGCGGCTCCTCATTAATATGTAGCGAGTTTATTTTTATGACCATGAGTAAGACTGGTGCAAGAGCCGCCATTGCGTCCGATGAAATTTGGCGCCCTCTATAATAGCTATACCGTTCAAGGCGACGATGCGTTGGAATATTCTTCGCATGACTTTCATTGAGGTTTATTCAATTAATACCGGTACTCTTATCAATTTATCAAGATGTTGGGTGATTCTGTCAGAAGATTGGATCGTTTCAATTTTTGGAACTCGTCGATCGCTCCTTATTATAATACTCCCCGGTTCTACTCCACGATCTCTACGCAATTATATATGACACAAATTTCGATTGGACAATCCCTCTGACATGACTTGGTGCTCGTAAATAAACCGGTGCCCCACGCTCGGTTTTTTAGTTGCGTTTTAGATTTGGAGGTCAAAGATTACTGAGATAGACAGAGCGTCAATCAGACAGAGCGTTAAACACAGACAATCATTTAAATGATGGATCCATTGATCAATCCACCGATCGATCGATCGATCAATCGAGCAATCAACCAATCAGCCAGTCAACCTGTGAATCAATCAGTCAATCAAAAGACATACAATCAATTAATCACTAGATCCGTCAACCAATCCATTGATCGATCGACTGATCGATCAATCAATCAACCAATCAAACAAGGGAGCAATCAAACAGTCATACAATCAATCAATCAATAGATCAATCAATCAATTGATCGATCGATCGACCGATCATGATTCTGTCATGCCACACCATGTCCACTGTGCATTGATCTCCGGACGATCCATTGCCTGTCAGAACCATATCGAAAAGGTTCATTAAACAGCAATTCATGTAGGCTTACCTGTATATATATAGAACGTGTTTTTAATGTTCTAGGTATACACTCTTGAGAATTCATGAAAGGTTTCAGTCTTTCTAAGATAACGATGTATTGTGTACACGGTTTTCTGAGCTATGCGACAGTAGCCTACTTCACTTGCAGCCTACTACGCTATTAGAACCTCTCCAATGTTGGTCATTTCCGCTCAAAAATATCTGCTTAAATCTAGGAATTTGGTCTTCGTCACTTCGCAGGGAATTATTTTTAGTTTGGATAGATTGTCTTTTCATTGATTCATTCATTCATTCATTCATTTATTAATTCATTCATTCATCCACCCATCCATCATCCATTC
>OX243813.1:51732105-51755440 GCA_945859605.1 Lumbricus rubellus | reverse complement strand
TGCGGAGTATGCGCTCAGTTCACAGCGACAAAAATGTTTCGTAATAACGGCGAAGGATTATTTCAACAAGACGGTGCACGTGCACACACAGCAAAGGCCTCAGTCGAATGGTTGAACAAGAATATCAATGGATAGCCTACATCTCACCGAGGGACTGGCCGCCTTATTCGCCGGATTGTCACCAATGAAATTTTTTTGGAGTATTATGGCGGCAACTGTTTATGCCGACACCGAACCCCAAACGACCTTAAAACGTCGGCTTTGTAAGGCATGGACATCAATAAGCCTACCTCTGACAACTCTGAAAAATCTATTTGCTCGATAACTAGTCGACTTGAGGCTGTAATAAGGAGTAAAGGAAACATTATTAAATACTAAATGATAATTTGTATTAATTAATTATGTGTGGATTAACAATGATGGTCGTACAATAATGTTTGCGGCTTAATTTGACGTTTATTAGGCACGAATTTGATGACGTCACGTAAATTGGCGCTACAATTTTATTAAGTGAGATAGTGATCTAATTTTTTTATATAAACATTTTCATTTGAATAACCTATCCGCCAGTATAAAACTTTCCACATTATATTGTGTATAACATATATTTATCTGCATTCAAAATCGTTCACGACCTATCGAGACACCCTATAGTAGCAGAACCATGTAGCAGAAAATTCGAAAAATTAAAAAGTATACATATAGTCTGTGTGCAAAATAATTATAACATTTGTAACTGAAGCATATTATAGGCTATATAATCCGAAACGAACGACAATTCATCAAGCATGTATGTATATATGCAGGGCCGGATTTGAACAGAGTGAGGCCCTAAGCAATTTCAATTACGAGGCCCCACTTACGGATAAAAACAGACAAAATGCATATTGCTATATCTAAATATATTCCTAATGCACATCAATTCCTAGTAAAAAGTAAGATAAAATGATTGATTATGAGTTATAATCAATCGTGAACTAAAGAAAAAAGTAAGTGCATGGCTTATAATTTTTGACTTGTAGGATTAATTTATAAACCACTGAAGTTTTTCTTTGGTTCACGTTCGGAGGCCCCACAGATTTCGGAGGCCCTAGGCAGTTGCTTAGTTGGATTACATGTAAATCCGGCCCTGTATATATGCATATGTATAAAATATACTTATACGGTTATATATTATATATGCATGGGTGCATTCGTTGACATTTACATTTTTGCAGTGTATAGAAATATGCATGGAAGTATGCATGTGATTGCGCAGCAAGCAACTTTTTTGCCTGCATGAGGTGTGCATATATTTAAACATACGGCTATTAATACATGCCAATATATTCAGGCCTATATATCGTATCTTATTATATTAATTTATGCATGCGTTTACATATGCATATTGCACATAATGTTATAGCCTAAGTTCCTTCAGAAATAATGTCGTTACAGAAGCTGGATCGCCTTGAATGGAGGCAATTCTTTCACTTCCATTGTAATGATTCACATCCCATTGACTGCATGAGTACTTTCCTGGGCAAACACAACAGTTGCTGCCGAAATCTAAAACACAATATTATAAGAGAACAAAAGAAACAGTTTAATCAAACATCTCCTTCAATGTTGCTTCGTGACAGAATATTTAGTATAAATTATACATGCTATTCCACTGCCTGACATTGATAAATAGGCCTAAATGCAGTTATTATGCAACGTCTGTTTTCAGGTTGCGGCAAAGTCATTTAAATTATAGTCTGCATGATATGCACCTGAAGTTTTACGGGTCACTTTACATCTTGTATTTTTGAATACTAAATGTATGTTTTTATAATATATGCATATCTATATGGACTCTATGCTAAGACATGCGTGCATCCTAATGTGCATATTCGAATACTCATGCATGTTTAGAGACGGCACCGTGGTTTTACTTACGAAAGTTCCATATGTTCAATACAATTATTACCTATAATATTTAATGTGCATGTCATGCAGACTAATTTAATTGACTTTACATGTATTTTAATATGTATGTATATATAATTTTATGTGTGTCAAAATAAGCCTCAATATCAATAATGTATGAAACCACATCCGTATTTTAAAGACAGCACCGTGAATTTACTTATGAAGGTTCTTTCGATAGGCACAACAACAGTTTCTATTTAAAAATATCGCTGGTTCATTAATATGGCGACAAGTTTAACCATCGTTTCAGGCGAAGGAACTTCAATTTTTATTTCGCGATTTCTTACGGGTCTTTTGATTCAATTCTTCGTTTCAATTTAATATGTCGATTTGGTATTTGTTCGAATTAAATCACGACTGATTTCTTTATTCCGTGATCAAAGGTTAACCTATCCCGCAATCGATTCTAATGAGTTTTTCATAGTTTTTACTTAGTAATTGTGATTTTAATATCGTAGTATTTCAAAAGACCACAACAGTGTGTTAATATTTATAGATTAGAAATGTATTGATGTGCTAAAATTATAGGCTTATTATCGTGGTAGTTTGCCCAAAAAATTAGCAAAGTGTTTGGAAATTACATTCGTAATTAAGTAACTATGTAGACTGCATAGAATTGTATGCATCATATAAGTGCACATGCGTATGTGGATTACTTCAGTGTTCTCTATTCCTCTCTAAAGCTTACAAAAGCGCTGTGAGAGTATTCAGATGCTCAGCGGGTGGTGATTGAGAACAACGCCATCTAGCGAATGGAGGATAGAGTGAACGTTTGAGGGGCAGTAGAAATCAATTCCACATTCGTACGCGCTTAGTGCCAGAGTGTTTGCCATTACCGTGATTACCGTGATTACCGTAAACCATAGATGTAGCCTAAAAACGATGGAAACGGAATTAAAAAAACGGGGGAAAACGCGTTTTTATTCGAAAAAATAAAAAACGAAAAAACGACCAAAAAAAACCAAATAGAAAATAATTTGACTTTTTACATATTAAGCTTAAACAGCATTTTAAAATTAAAACCCTGTTTACTTGCTACATGTATCTCTTAAACGATGACGTTAGACAATTAAATAATGACACCAGTTATCTGAAACCTTGAGATTGGGCTGAAAACGCAAGAAATACCAGGAAAAAATATAATTAAGGAAAATAATAAGAGACAAAAAAACAAATAAATAGCGTTAAATAAAATAATTTTAAAAACCGAATAAAACGATGGAAAAAATTTAAAAAAACGAAAAAACCACGTTTTTTGAGAGCGAATAAAAAACGAAAAGACGTTTTAAACAACTATGCCGTAAACCCTCCATATTAAATTCGGAATTGATAGATCATCAATTCCGATAATGACCCATTAGCTCATTTGTGACGAAGCTCGGAAAGCGAAAGTGGCAGACACTTTTTACCCAGTGTTGTTTCCTTACATGGCCTTTGAAAGGAGTGATGTTTTCGTATTATTTTTTGCGCCGCTGATTTTAGAAATAGGCCCAGAATATTAGGAAGAGGATTTTGTCAAAGCAATAAAACTATAGGGCATAGGTCTATTTTGATTCTAAATTATTTGAAACCTCGAGGTTTCTATTTTAATCTAATAGGCCTACTAAAGAAATTTTTAGGGAGCCTGTTACACATGTTACACATGTTCCTATTTTCTGTTGTTGGCCCTGCAACCTGGAATGGGCTCCCTGTGGAACTACGTCTAATACCTCGAGCCTTCGAGACTACGTTCTACTCTGCTCTTAAGACTGTTCTCTTTAGCCGTGGTTGGGTCGGGAGCGCTTCTGAGTAGATATTCTTGAAGAGGCGCTATATAAATGCCTGAAATGAATGAATGAATGAATCTTATACTACATGAATTATTAGGAAACCTGTTACAGAGGTTCCTATTTCAATGTAATACTAAGGGAATTTTTAGGAAGCCTATTACACAGGTTCCTATTTTGATCTTAAACAGTGAACTATACAGGAAGCATTAGGAAGCCTGGACAGGTTAAGTGTCTTTTGATAATAGATCTATTCATAGACATGCACACATAAACAAATTTATAATAATGTGCTGTATATGTAATAAACATATATTATTTTATGCAATTAGATTCATGCATATTTACAACCTTTTGACATATTAAACAGATGAGTGTATATATTCATGTAAATGTCGTCATATACAAAAGCGTGTGTGCATATTTACATAATACTTACACACTCATAAGCACACGGTAGGCCTATATTTGTATTATACATGTATCTACAGCCTGCATAAATATATTTCGAATAATATTTATTCAGTGTGTAACATACCTCAGCATATAAGTAGTTTGTTTTCCACCGCCGCATACATATGAATATGCATTGCAAGGTCCTACAAAAATATACAAATGCATATATATATATATATATATATATATATATATATATATAAATACATATATATATATATATATATATATATATATATATATATATATATACGTAATAACGCATAATCAATTAATCATGCATCAATATTTAAAATTTCAGAAATAAATATCAAATATATATATATATTTATATTTGTGCACCCACATGTATATAAATAAATAAATATATGCAAACATACACATAATTTATATATTTATACTTACATTAACCCATATCAGACCATGACAGAAATTAATGGTTTATTTCACATTTTCGTGTTTGTCTAGACCCAAAACCATCGTATTCACCCAGATTTTTTTAAAATATTGCAGAGGTAGGCCGTTGCAGGCCCAAATATAACCGTCAGTTTAAACTGACGCTAGCCACAGGAGGGTACGTGTACAATTGTACAAAAACCATCGCTGCAGAAAGAAAACAAAGCGTTTTACTCATCCCAAACATATATACCGCTTTGGGAAATGTTAGAATAGTGTCTTTATAGATTCGTAGACATGGCTTAAAGTGTGGCAGGACGGTCATGGACGGCGTCCATGCACTTATTTGAAAATCGGATTGCCGTCCTGTCACTTATTGGCCAGAACAGCCCGGAAAGTAAGGGGCATCCAGGCACTTATTTTCCCACACTTTAAGCACTGTTCGTAGACCAAAAATAAATCTTTATTGAGATCTTGATTACGCACCATAGGCCTAAGTTGTGACTTAGTTGTGTAAGCCTACAAGATCAAACTACTTCAAATACATGTACCCCATACCTAGCAACACTAGCTCATTACATTCCAGTTGTAGCAATTTACAGTAAATTATTAGTCTTCAGTAAACTGCTTCTAATGGGTCTAGGACATTACCCACCCACCTCGGCCATTACCCCAGACCCGCCATTACCCCCATATGTCTACAGTCTGGTTCAGTGTATGTATGTATGCATGTATGTATGTACCGGTAAGTATGTATGTATGCATGTATGTATGTACCGGTATGTATGTATGTATGTATGTATGTATGTATGTATGTATGTTTGTATCGTATTGTATTGTATCTGACCATTTATAAAGCGCTTCTCGCAGCAAGAGCCTCTCTGAAGCGCTCCCAGTGCGTACAACCCCTAGAAAACAGGCACGTTTTTAGACGAGAGAAAGACGAGGATACACTACCAGAAGAGGATGGCAGAGCGAACTGATGGGGGAAGCCTATTCCATAGTGAGGGACCAATGCAGGCAAATGATCTGGATTGAGCCATGGCGGTCCTGACTCGGGGGACAAAGAGATCAAGCCGATCAGAGGACCTAAGAGGACGCAGCGGTATGTGTGCATGCATAATTGTATTTGCATGCATGTATGTATGTACGTACGTACGTATGTAGCTATGTATGTGTGTAAGTATGATTGTATAAGGCCTACATGTATGTAGTTAGGTATGTATACATGTATGTATGTGCATATATTATATACATGCATACTTGCATGCATACATACATACGTACGTACATACATACGCACGTACTACGTACATACATTCGTACGTATAAATATATACACACATACAAAGTCATACATACATACATACATTCCAGCATATAATTATACATACATACATACATTCATACATACATATATACATGCATGTATACATGCATAAAGCTTCACAATCTCATATAGAAGTTTGCTTACGCATATATACATACATACATACATACATACATACATACATACATACATACATACATACATACATACATACATATGTACATACATACATGTACATACATACATGTACATACATACATAAATACATACATGCATGCATAAATACATACATACATACATACATGCATTCAGCTTCACAATCTGACATAAAAGTATGTTTACGCAATGAAGGACATAGTGGATATGACTGGGAAAAACCCCACCCCTTATGTGGCTAGCGTCAGTTTAAACTGACGGTATGAAAATTCTTATATTTTTCAGTACTGAAATTATTTTTTTAAATGGTCATCATAACTACCTTTAGTATGCCTGTGGTGAAGTTTTGCATTACCATATTATTAAAATATGAGTTGACATTATTTATTTTTTGTTTTTTGAACAATGCATATTTAAATATTTCGATTTATCAAGAAAAATATTTTTTTGCTAAGTACGCCTGCTAAAAACAACTGAAATAAATCCACAAAGATAATCACACAGGTCTTAGAATAGCAACTAAAAATGGTTAATAACAGAAAATGCAACTTAAAAGCAAAAAAACCGCCACTTTCTGTGTGTCAGTTTAAACTGACGCTAGCCACATATGGGTTAAAGCATCTTCGCACACATAGATTTTCGAATTAATAAACGAGTAAGCTTACCGCCTTTACTTCACTAATTTAATGCAGAAGTTACTCTCCATGAAATGATCCAATGGCCTTAGAAGCCAGCTCTTAAATTGCTTCAAGACGATGAACTATTAGAAGAATGGCGGATCTTAGCCTACAGACAGTTGCTTCAAGTCCTCAGATATTTGAAGCATAGAGCCCGATTGGACTTCCTCCGCGATGTTCTTGACAGCAGATGCTGTGTAGCTGGAATCTCCATATGTCAAGTTTTGAAGGTTTGCAGGGAAACACGTGGAAATATTGGGGACTGTGCGTTTTAACTAATTTCAAGTCATTTAACATACTTGGTCTTCTTCTTTATTCTCTTCCGTCAGTCGAGTGACGACGATGAGGCTCCCACATGACTTCTCAAAATTTCTCTGTTTCTGGTGGGATTCATTGCTCTTGACATGTCAATATTGAAGAGCAAAGCATCCCATCGGAAACAGAGAACTTGAATTGATGAAACCATTGTTGCTCAATTTATAGATGTTAGCTAAATGTAAGTTGAATAAATGAAATTAACAGTAGAGGGTCTACTGTTGCTCGAATAGAAGCTGCATTGGTAAAAATAATTCTTGACCAAATTGTTCGCGACTCCGAATCATCAGATCCGAATTGTCCAACTCCGAATTGTCCGGCTCCAAATTTGTTTCAATCCGAGATCTCCCGCTCAAAAGCGGACGCGATTGGGTTACACACAGACCTAGAACCTATAGAACATGTGGAAGGAGACAAATGTGTCAACAGACCAATTATACAGGTTTATATTAATGTTTACGAATTAAAAGATTAAAGATTAAGATTAAATTTCGCAGCGACCTGATTAATTGCCATACATACAATACATACGCATAATCGCAAGCAGGTATACGTTGAATCATACAAAAACGCGCGCATACAATCTCATGCATATAAATTATTGCACATGCACCATTAACCCTCGGGCTACCAAGCTTTTTTGTAACACGGACTACCAAGGGGGTGGTTACCACCCCCCTGGATTTTGGGTTTGGTTTGAGATATCATAATTTGCAATACATCATTGGATTCAGCATTTATTTCTGCACAAAATGGTGTATTTAGGTTTAAAATAAATGAAAGCACCTCGAAATTATGAATTTTTCCGTAGGCACCCGTCGATTCCACAAAATGTAGGCTATACTTTCGCGTAAGCAAAATATTAGATTCTGTGTATTTTTAACATAATTTGTTAATGAAATAATAGTTTACATAATTATGATAAAGTCAAATGTTCAACTATAAAAACTAGTAATAAGTTAGTTTTAGTTACAATAAAAAGAAAAAACATGTATTAGCTGCTGAAAAACGTTTACGCAGACTTATCAGTTTGCGTTGTAAAATAACCCAACATTTTCACACATTTAAATTTATTTTGAGCACTTCCGGTCATCAAATGTCAAATTAATTAGTATAAAAAAATAGCCCTACGTGCCCTCTATAAAATGACATAATTTATTTATCTTGAAAAATAAATTATGAATAATTTTTAATAGAAAAAACATGAAAATGTTACGAAAATAAAACACTTTTTTATATATTTTAATTTATTTTGAGCACTTCCGGTTGTCAAAAGACAAATCAGTGAGCATGGAAATGTAGCCCCACATTCCCTCTACAGAATGGTGTAATTTGTGTCTCTTCATGTCAAAGGACGGATAAGATACAGCCGATAATCTAAGAAGGTGGCATCCACCCCCCTGGTGCCTCGGGTATATCGGCTATAACTTTTGAATGGTATGTTATAATTATCATCACACATTTTAGCTCAAAATGTGTGCAAATGAATCCTCTACTAAAACGTCAAAATTTTATTCAAAACGAAAAAGGTTTGATTTGGGAAAACCTAGGGGGGGGGGGTGGATACCCTGGTAGCCCGAAGGTTAATGAACATTTCCTATTTCGCGTCTACGTGTACCGCATAAATATTTGCGAACATGTATTTTAGCAAACATTTTTTGCTTACATGTCAATAATAATATGCAGAAAGTTCCATGCATTCATGCATTGATATAATATGCATCTGTATAGCCTACAGATTGATGCATATTGCTTGCATGCACACATGCAAACATAATATACACGCAATAACACTTGATTAATCGCATTGGACGACGGACAAGTTGACATATTTTGCGCTTATTATGTCTTTTGTACAGCGTGGGCCCAAAAAAGTAATTCCCTACGATTTTCTTCAATAGCTTGGCAAAAAATAGGAATTTTGCAAATCCAGTTTCATAGTCTTGAAGGTTATTCACATCTTCGTACAATAGACAAATTTCATCGCCATGTTTGAAGCAGAACAAAAGTTGTATCACTTTTAGTGAGGCCACCCACCGTTTTTTGACGATTCAAAACGAAACGCATAAAAATTAGTTTTTTGATAATATTAAGGCCAGAAGTAAGAATTTAAAAAAATAAATATTTACAGGTTTAAAGACAATTCATATTTACACATGATGGCCAGATTTCATAAAAATATTTTAAACACAGAAAAAGTTATACCACTTTTAGTGAGGCCACCCACCGTTTTTGACGATTTAAAAACAAAACGCAACACAAAGTAACAAAAACACGATTTTATATACAATCGTATATACAGGGTGCGCCAAAAAAAAGACCCCCCCCTAGGTTTTTTGCCAATATCTTGACCAAAAGAAAGAATTTCAAAATGAAATTTTACAGTTTTAAAGACAATTCATATTTACACATGGTGGCCGGATTTCATCAACATATTTCAAACAGAACAAAAGTTATGCCACATTTAGAGAGGCCACCCACCGTTTTTTGACGATTCAAAAACGAAACGGAAAAAAATTATGTTTTTTGCCAATATTTTTGCCAAAAGTAAGAATATCAAAATGAAATTTTACAGGCTTAAAGACAATTCATATGCACACATGATGGCCAAATTTCATCAAAATATTTCAAATACGATACAAGTTATACCAATTTTAGTGAGGCCACCCACCGTTTTTGACGATTCAAAAACGAAACGCAACAAAAAGTCACAAAAACCTGATTTTATGAACTTTAATCTGTAATAACTGTTGTCAAAATAACTTGGTAGTGCTTCACAACTTGTGTTCAATGTGCCCACCACCCGTGCCAAAACTTATTTTGAGTTTCTATGCAGGGTTCTTGATGGAGCTGTTGATTATCTGACAGATTCATTATTATTTCTTATTTTAAGAATTTGATTGTCATCTTGCCAAGTGACTTCTCAGTGACGTGCAGCTACGTTGGTACCCTGTTTCTTTTTTAAATAGTAATAATAATGATCATCTGTCAATATCAAGGCTATTTGATAATAATTATTTGAGATGAGACTTAATAAAACTGTGTTTTTGCTGCGTTACGTCTTTGAATTGTCAAAAATTGGGGGGTGGCCTCACTAAAAGTGGTATAACTTTTGTTTGTTTTGGAAATATTTTGATGAAATCTGACGATCACATGCAGATATGAATTGTCTTTAAGCATGTAAAATTTCATTTCGATATTCTTACTTTTGGCCAAGATATTGGCCAGAATAATTAGATTGAATTTTTATTACTTTTTGTTGCGTCGCGTTTTTGAATCGTCAAAAAACGGTGGGTGACCTCCCTAAAAGTAGCATAATTTTTGTTCTGTTTGAAATATTTTGATAAAATCCGGCCATCATGTGTAAAAATGAATTGTCTTTAAGACCGTAAAATTTCATCTCAAAATTCTTACTTTTGGTCAAGATATTGGCAAAAATCTTAGGGGGTCATTTTTTTTGGCGCACCCTGTATATATATATATATATACAATGTATATCGAAAATATGTACACTCTGCAGTCTTCAATGAAAATAAATAGACTCTATACTGTAGTATAAGCATTAAGCAAAGGCGAAGACTTGGTCTAAGACTTGCGGGGACGAACGAGTGGCCGAAAGAAGGACTCGAGATTTTGGGCGGACTAATGGTTGAGACGCCGAAGAAATTTATTTCGTCTTTTTGCCTACCAAAATTTTAGACGCCCTTTTTTAGTCGTTCCGCCGAATTTTCCAGAAAAACATACCGTTTGCTCTGTAAAAAGTTGAGGATTTCTTTAGTCATCGAGTCGAAATTTCCTCAAAAACATACCATTTCTCCTGCCAAAATAGCTGATGATCTTTTTTTAGTCATTTCTTCATTTGATCGAAGACCCCTTCTTCTAACATTATAACGTCCCATGTAGTGTGTCCATGAAGTGTAAATGTCCTAACACTTAACGATTTTTTAGGGGGAGATGCACGGACGGTCCCTACCACATATACATTCAGGGGGACCGTCCCTCATGCCCCCCTAAGTCTCCACCCATGAGTATAAGTGTAATAATAGGTATAGCTGTTCGCATTATATCAGAATTAATGCTGTGCCATGTGGATCTCTGACTCGGTCTATTACTTGTCGTAATGGTCTCTGGACAAATCGGAGGGGGGCGGGCGGACAATTCGGAGATGACAAATCAAAGCGTCAAATTAGAAGCGAATAATTCGGAGCCGGTGTCACGAAATAGAGTATCCCCCGTATTAATCGTATCCCCCCAAAAGAGGAAAAGTCAAAAAGCCACTTCCGCGTGAATTTATTTTTTGCAAATTAATTTTCATCTGCTTTGTTTTGACCAAGGACAGCTAACGGGTATGTTTATTTTTTTATTTTGATATTTTTTGCTTTGGTTTTAGAGCACTTAAAACTTTTGAAACACTTAAAAACACTTAGAGTCACTAAATAATTTCGAGTTGCCTTTCTCTGAACATTGCTTAGGACACTTAAAACAATTAGAGTCACTTTAAATTTTGATTAGAGAATAAATATTTCAATTATACGCATTTTTCAAAAAATGGGATAGAATGGTTTATCCCCCCGGATAGTCTAGACCGGTTAATTCCATCCGGGGGGATAGACTAATTCATCCCCCCGGATAGCTTTCTGGGGGGATAATCCTTTTCGCGACACCGGCAATTCGAAAGGGACAGTTTGTATAGGCCCATCATCAATCCAACTTCTACTGAAGCATGAATTATTTTCATAAATTAAGCAGTCAATCTCTTCCTGTTGAGCAACAGCTGATTTTAGCAAACTCTTATTTAAATATAACTTATTCCATCAATTCCAGGTTCTCATATATCCAACTTCTATTAAAGCAAAATTTATTTCCACCATTTCAACCTTCATTTATGCAGAGAATTTCGTCGATCCGCTCAAAAGTGTCCTCTCCGAATTGTCCTCTCCAAAATGCCTAGCTCCAAAATGCCCGGCTCCCAATAATTGTCCGGCCATCAGTCGTAAGTCGATCAGATAAACAGCTTGGATGTATTTGATGTCCATTGCGTGAGCTAATAACACATTTTAATTAATATTCCAAATGCTGCGCAAATTGACTTTTGAAAACATCCTTGGTTAATTGGCTACCATAGAATCTGAAGTCACTTAAAATGAAAAGGCCTAACTAAGCAAGCAAGAAAGTAACTAAGTAGCCTAGATTTAGTTAGCATCTTACAAACGTACATGCATAGCACTCCATAAAACGATTTAAATGCAGTTTAAACAAGGGAGCTATCTATATGACAGAATCTGATAGCAGCAGATTTCAAAATTACACATGCATAACAAAACAATATTGAAGATCATTCTGCCGACAATTTTTTTCTTTTTTAAAATTTCACCATGAAAGGAAGTCCTCTACTGCGGAGCAAGTATTTCACCTTATGAAGAATTGGCGAGAGTTGATGGATGCAATGGTCAGGTAACTTTGGTTTTTGAAAGAGCTGCTCTTCTCTACGAACAACCAGCTCCGCCGAGGTAATGAGTCCCATGTTTGAATCACTTGATGGTATGTAGAATTCTCTCATCATGATCTTGTCGCCATCGTCATCATCGTCGTCGTCATCGTCATCATCATCATCATTATCATAATCGTCATCATCATATCATCATCATCATCATCATCATCATCATCATCATCATCATCATCATCATCATCATCATCATCATCATCATCATCATTATTATCATCATCATCATCATCATCATCATCATCATCATCATCATCATCATCATTATCATCATCATCATCATCATCATCATCATCATCATTATCATCATCATCATCATTATCATTATCATCATCATCATCATCGTCGTCGTCGTCATAATCATCATCATCGTCATCGTCATCGTCGTCGTCATAATCATCATCATCGTCGTCGTCGCCGCCATCGCCATCGTCATCATCATCATCTTCATCATTATCATCATCGTCGCCGCCGCCGTCGTCGTCGTTATCATCATCATGATCAGCAGCAGCAGCAGTATCATCATCATCATCATCTGATAGCAGCAGATTTCAAAATTACACATGCATAACAAAACAATATTGAAGATCATTCTGCCGACAATTTTTTTCTTTTTTAAAATTTCACCATGAAAGGAAGTCCTCTACTGCGGAGCAAGTATTTCACCTTATGAAGAATTGGCGAGAGTTGATGGATGCAATGGTCAGGTAACTTTGGTTTTTGAAAGAGCTGCTCTTCTCTACGAACAACCAGCTCCGCCGAGGTAATGAGTCCCATGTTTGAATCACTTGATGGTATGTAGAATTCTCTCATCATGATCTTGTCGCCATCGTCATCATCGTCGTCGTCATCATCATCATCATCATCATTATCATAATCGTCATCATCATATCATCATCATCATCATCATCATCATCATCATCATCATCATCATCATCATCATTATTATCATCATCATCATCATCATCATCATCATCATCATCATCATCATCATCATCATCATCATTATCATCATCATCATCATCATCATCATCATCATCATTATCATCATCATCATCATTATCATTATCATCATCATCATCATCGTCGTCGTCGTCATAATCATCATCATCGTCATCGTCATCGTCGTCGTCATAATCATCATCATCGTCGTCGTCGCCGCCATCGCCATCGTCATCATCATCATCTTCATCATTATCATCATCGTCGCCGCCGCCGTCGTCGTCGTTATCATCATCATGATCAGCAGCAGCAGCAGTATCATCATCATCGACATCAATATTATCATCATCATGATCATCATCGTCGTCGTCATTATCATAATCATCATCATCATCGTCGTCGTCGTCGTTTTTGTCGTCCATCATCATCATCATCATCATCATCGTCGTCGTCGTTGTCGTCGTCGCTGTCATCATCATCATCATCAGCGGTATCATCTTCATTATCATCATCATCATGTCATCGATATTATCATCATGATCATCATCATCGTCGTCGTCATCGTCATAATCGTCATCATCATCATCATCGTCGTCGTCGTCATCGTCATCGTTGTCGTCATCGTCATCATCATCGTCATCATCATCATTGTCATCGTCGTCATCATCCTTATCATCATCATCACCATCATTGTCATCAATATCATCCTTATCATCATCATCATCATCATCATCATCATCATCGTCGTCGTCGTCATCATCATCATCGACATAGCTATCGACACCAATTTAATCATCGACGGTACCAGCATCATCATCATCGTCATCGTTATCATCTTCATCATCGGCCATTTAATAGTCATCGTCATCATCATCATAGCCATCACCATGCACCACCATCTTCAATCCTGCTTTAAGTGCAAGTGTGAACATTAGTTAATGATAATGATAGGATGTGGTAGGGTCTTTTGGTGCCTCAACCCTTTGTCGATAGACAGTAACAGTTGCTGTAGATCAAACGTGTAGATTACCAACGTTTTATTGCTGTGACTCACATCCTGTTTTTATGATCACTGCCTTGATTGGTTGCCTTTGTTGTCTTGTATTTCTTCATATCCAAAGCCTATGAAACAGAAACGGAAGCAAGGAAAACATGCTCAGCTCTGACTAAAGCTAAAGACATCTGCTGAAAGAAAACAACGTGGTGGTACATGTATGTCTCTTTTCT
The DNA here is from genome assembly GCA_945859605.1 of Lumbricus rubellus. NCBI lineage: Eukaryota > Metazoa > Annelida > Clitellata > Crassiclitellata > Lumbricidae > Lumbricus > Lumbricus rubellus. The sequence goes on along the minus strand of OX243813.1, from coordinate 51,740,719 downwards.
CAGAAGAACGTCATATTGAATTGCCTCCATGTATATGCGTGCAGCTGTGCCGAAAGGTTTTCTTATGTAGGCCTATAATGTACATGCATAGTAAACAATATTGGACTGGGCGAAGAGCTATAGAAAAAAAATGGAATAGAGAACCTGACAAAGTCAGATATCAATCATTCAATCGATAAGAATTTATATTGCGCCTCTATAGTAGATCCCAGATGATAAAAGCTTCAGTTCGACGTCTACATGTACAATCTGTCACCACGCCAGTCTTTTTCTTTCATGGTTCATGCCTGCATCTGTTTCCGCATTGACTACTGTAACTCACTACTCGGTGAACCAAAAACCACATGCCTGACTCATTGACAACCGGTAGGCTACTTAGTGCAGCTGCTCGTTTCATTGCCCACCTTTCCTCGTTTCCATCACATTGTGACTCTTACGCCTGATCACCCTTTCCTATAATCTAATCTAATCTAATCTAATCTATGTAATCTAGTCTAGTCTAGTCTAGTCTAGTCTAATCTAATCTGATGTGATCTGATCTGATCTAATCTAATCTAATCTAGTCGAGTCTAGTCTTGTCTAGTTTAGTCTAGTCTGGTCTAATTTATAAGCTTACTAAATGTATATAGTCTAGTCTAGTCTAGTTTAGTATAGTATAGTCTTGTTTAGTCCAGTCTAGTCTAGTCTAATCTAATGTAGTCTAGTCTAGTCTAATGTAATTTAATCTAATATAATCTAATGTAATGTAATCTAATGTAATAATGTAATGTAATGTAATCTAATCTAATGTAATCTAATCTTCTCTGATCTAATCTAATCTATTCTTATAAGGACATTTGTTAAGGGCTTCTTACAGAATATTCAGAAGCGCTCTGAGGGTGACAGGCCCATGAAAGGAGAAAGGTCTTCAAGCAGGGAAGAGATGAAGGTGAATTGCTGCGAATTATTGCAGGCGGAAGGTCATTCCACATGGGGTGGGGATCCACAATCCGTTGGACATTTGCTGTGTAAAGATCCTCTTAACATAACTCGTGCTCAAGTTTATCTGGAGGCACTATACTTTTTCTGCCAGTTCTCTTAAGACTGTTCTTTTTCGTTGGGCTCCTCGCACTTGAAGCACCTCTGAATAGGTTGTACAGCGAGAGGAGCTTTTAAGTTCGTAGAAATAGAATATAATAGAATATAATAGAATATATATGTATATATACTATGTAAGAAGGTTAGGATAGATTTATATATATATATATGTATATATATTATATATTTATACTTTAACACAGCTACCTGCATGGTAGCCTACATAATAATATTGCGAGTGTGCATTTGCATTTTGGTAAATAAATTTGTGTATTTAAACTGTATGCCTTAGACTATAGATATGTATGCAGGTTTCTATGCCTGCCTGTATGCAACCATCCATGGACCTATGATATGCAATGATCCTCTGTGCATGTATGCGCCTCTGGGGTATACACATATTTATGTATGTTTGCATGTTTATTTCAATGTATACCAATACGACCGCACATGCATAGACGCAGTACTGTAAACAATATGCATGCACGCATTTAGATCCATAAGCTAACATAAACTCATACAAAACTTATATAATTATAAGCTAAGGCAAATAATATTATATTGAAATCATGTGTGTGCATTTAATGGCCAAGTGTACGGTGTCTAAATATATGTATATATATATATATATATATATAGATCTATATGTGTGTGTGTGTGTGAAAAATATTTAATTATATATATATATAAATGTTCATGTATGTACGCTGTTAGCAGCTATGCGTGTATGTATGGTTTTGTGTATGTTTGGTGTGTGAGCATGCGTTTGTGTGAATTATGTTTTTTCCCTTCAGGCTTGAATTAATTCCTCTCTACGCAGGGGTCATCCGTTCGGATCCTCCTCTTCCACTTTCCTCTCATTCGAAAGTGTATACTTGGATCCATAGAGAAAAATTGGAGGAAAATTTTTGCAGCTGATGCCCTTTCTGACGTCAACCCTTTTTTCAATGTGGAACCTATAACCTTTGGTGCTTGCACCTACTCGCAAGACAGCGAGGGCTTCAGACTTATTTAAAGGCGGCCTGTACTCTCCTTGTCGAAGGACCGTCGTAAGGCACGTGCAGCTTTTCTCACAGGACGCGGTGCCAACAACGTCCCATACTGCGCCCTGGTATAGCCTTGCCGCTGTTGGTCCGCGACTGCTTATTCGTCAGGTTTGACCCTGCTTATTTCGCAGCTAGCCTCTATGTCTAGAGGTCGTTCCACTATCCGCCCCCTGTGGACACGTGTGATAGCAGTACAACTCTGCCGCATATGTATGCTCAAGTATAATATACATGTTCAATTACTCACATGCTGTGTATGTATTTTTTATTTTTACGTGGCAAGTAATCAGACATTCGTACAAACATACTCACATGCAATTATATAGGCCTATGTTTGAGTTTTTAAAACTGTATAGGGCCTATATGTCTGTCTATATGAACCTAACCATAATTACAGTCGTTGGTTGTTATATATATATATATTATATATATTTATATTTATAAAGGTATATATATATAAATATTGTTATTTGTGTGCATAAATACATATTTCTATGTATAATTGTATATACATGTATGTTAGGTGAGTTTGTATTGCAAATTCTTGGTGCGGAATGGGCCAAAAAGCCCTGAAGGCTTTTGCCAATATCCTGGTCAGAAGTAAGAATTTTCAAATAACGTTTTACAACCTTCAAGGCTATTCAAATCTACGCACAGCAAGCAGCCATATTTCACCAAAGCATTTGAAACACAACGGAAATTTTATCACTTTTAGTGAGGTCACCCACTGTTTTTTGACGATCCAAAAACATAACGCACCCATAATTAACAAAAGTGATTTTATGTCTTTCACTAAGAGTGATATAACTTTTTGTTTCAAATATTGTGCTAAAATTCATCCGTTTGGATATTTTAGGCTTATGCAACTATGAATTGCCAATAGGCCCATGAAACTTGATTTTAAAATTATTATTTCTGACCTAGATATTGGGCAAAATGGGTCTTTTTGGACCACGCTAAATATTTTTGCAACAGAGGAATACGAATCTCATGGAACTCAGAAGTTATTTTAATATTATTTAGTGCTTATGATAATAAATAAAAACACTGACCTTAAATGAAAGAAGACTCAAACGTAACCTAAACCTTGACGTTTTGGTTTCTTACATGATATTTCAGAAATATTAACAAATCGATAACTATTTCTATTAATTACAGTGATGCAAACAAATTAGCACAGCAGAAATAATAATGGGGAGATTATAAATGTCGTAATACGATACCGGTACAACTACATTTGATACGATAGGCCTACATGTGTAAAAATAATATTGTGTATCTGCAAATATCCTTGTCATGCAGGTTATGTGTGGGTCAGTTACCTGTACACTTGCAATAATTATATTTAAAGCACAATGCACACTGCACGTGGTCAGCTAGATATAGGCCTATTTCTTAAGAGTTTCTCAAACTATAGTATTCGCTCATTTCAGCATTATTATTTTTAATAAATCCAAGAATCTTTCTAATCGATCCAGCTTCTGTTTAGGCAAGACTTCATTTTAACAATTCCGCTTCTATTCAGAATCAATTATATTTCATCAATATAACTTCTAATTAATTAAATAAATCATTGCTCATCTCCACAGTTTCGATTTAGGCGATATTTATTTAATAAATCCCACTTTTAGGCCTATTTCGTTAGAAATTATTTTCATCAATACGACAACCATGTAGCAAAAATTCTTGACAAGACATCCTTTCATCGATATAAACTTCTGCATAGCAAGAATTCTTTTTCACCATATAAATATACGAAAAAGATAACTGATATGCATTTTAGAACATAATGACATTCAATGATCAAACATATTATACATATTATACGCTGCTATCTCTGTGCTTGTTAACTGTCGCGTAGTGTCGACCGGTTATTTTGTCAATAAAACGAATATTATATATATATAAATATATATATATATATATATATATATATATATATATATACAACGAAACATAATATTATTGACATTGATTAAAAAATATATCAACTAGCGCCACCTAGCGAACTGGTCAATAAAATGCCTGCACTGCTGTGAACAATAATATTATACATGTAGATGCTGTGGATCGGACGTCAAAAAAGAGGGTTGGTCATTCACCTTTGAACGCCGAGGCGAAGACACCCAAAAGTGAGGGCACCTCATAGTGGCGTAGACAAGAGCCGGGGTTTGGGGTCTAAACCCCTCCATTGACTTAGGAAAAAACGTTGTGTTAAGGTTATTTGTCCAATAAAATGTAAGACAAAAATAAGCATTCGGCCATAAACCCCCATCAGAAATAGCTGGCTACGCCACTGGTCAAAGGAGTGCCTTCTGGGTAATCTTGAAATTTGTCGAATTAATTTTCTTAGTCATAAGCAGTCAAAAACACTTTAGAATTAGAAATATAGGCTACGTTCAATGAGCCGTCCACGCATAATTATTGTTTTTTAAGCTTTTGTAGCGACTATTCGGAAATTTTCGATTTAACCGCAATTCAAATAAAGTGCACATTGTTTAAAAAAGGAAACATTACACATATAAATATATATAATTATGAATAGGCTCATAAATATAATTATATATGTATATTAAATTTATATAAGTTACTGTGTATATAAAATTATATCGTAAGAAATAAAGTACTTGCCTGTTTTACAGATCATTACGGTGACTAAATATATATATATATGTATATATAATATATATATATAGTATACATGATATATACACTGTGTCTACGATAAAGTAGAACCCACAATAAAGTTTCATAACTCGGTCAAAATGTTTCGGATTTGCCTGAAATTTTACACACAACAACAGTGGCCATTATGCGCACATAAACGCACACACTCGCAAACACAAACATATACACACATACAAACTTATATGCATTAACACGTGCATATTTCTATGCAAGCACGCAATAATAATTATGTGTAAGCTTACACACATATTTTCAATCAGATATCAAGGATAGCTGGTATGGAATGGTTGACCACATAACATTATTTTCTCTCCGCTCGCTTTCCCGTGGCTCTGCTGGTTCTTTCTATCGCTATCTCAAGACTTTTCTTTTCGACCAGACCTGGGCTGGGAGTGCCTCCAAGTAGTGATCTTGAAGGGGCTCTATATAAATTGGTGTGATTGTTTGACCGATTGATTGATTGATTGATTGATTGATTTCGAACAGCAGCAGTCGCAGGTCAAAACTCTCACTTTGTGCATACACATTGAATATATTCTATACACATATAATAACAATGACAATTTCTATGGCGCCGTAACACAGCCATGCCGTTACAAGGGTGCCTAAATATAGAGGATTTAAATTAATCACACCATGAATTATTTCCAGTGGCGTAACAACTGAGCCGGGGGCCCGTGGACATTCTCAGCTTGGGGGCCCTATTCATTAGCGGGACTAAACAGTGAAAACAATTAGATGGCTATTTTAAAACAAGAGCGTAATTATAGGCTATCTGAAGCAATTTTGGTAGCGCAATAGTGTAGGCCTAGTTTTCGTAAAGTTTCGCTTTATGAATGTCAGTATTAAACACTGTCATCAATACGCTAATCCATGCATTGTTAAGGCACATTAATGGTTCAATGCAAATTGCAAAACAAGGAAACGGTTTCACGACAACTGGTCTACAGTTTACACACACGAGTCTTACTTCGCGAATATGGCTATTCTATAGCCTTACTGTTGGCAAAAGCGTCTACCAAGTCATCAATATTCAATTGTTTTGCACTTTCGTTTTCGACTGCAAAGAGAGAAAGACCCTCAAGCCTGTCCTGTGAAATATATACCGGTAGTTGACCTAAGATAAGTCTTTATTATTTTCAATTTTGGGAAGGAACCCTCGAGCTGCACTGGCAACGGTGACTGGAAGTGTGACAAAAAGCACACAGGCAGTGGCCAATTCAAGCATTGACGACATGATGTGATAGCTAGAAGAACCTGGAGGCAGTGTCACTTTCGTCGCCTATATAATAGTAGGCCTAATGTTATTTTTCTCCTTGGAAGTTGTCGGCACTTCGGAACAATTCGGACTGACATCGGCTTCTTCCTCTGTGTTCTCCGCTATAGCTGCAGCAGCTGCAGGAATATCGGCACTTGGAATTTGCATCTTAAAAACGATTTGATGGAGGGAGTGCCGACCACGGCAGCCTCAATTTTCCGATTTTTTTCTGCTCGTTTATGACTGCCACAACTGTACGTGCGTTTCATCACTTTCATGGCATTCATCTTATTTGGTGATTATTTTCGTTTAGGCACCGCAATAGTGATGATCCAGATAAAAGTAAATGAATGAATGCAGTGACTATTATTGTGAGCGCGAAGGAATGAACACTGCAATGTGCAGTGTGCAGTGTGCACCAGTCACTTCAATGCTTGACTCGTATAGAGACATTGACAGAGACAGAGACAAAAACAGGTACACACAATGCACACACTGAGTGAGAGAGAGAGTGAGAGAGGCAGACAGACAGTCAGAGAGAGACATACCTATCTCTCTCTATCTGACCGACAGAGACAGACAGACAGTAGACACACACAGTGTCACACACAGACAGCAAGAATTAGGAGCCGAAAAGAAAGCAGATACTATTTCAAGCATCATTCCTTAATGGATGAACGTATACCCTATTACCCTAACCCAAGGCTAACCCAGACCCGCCCCTAACGTACAACTAAGTGTTGAATGTTGATGTCTACTACGGGTCAAATGCTCTCACATCCGATGACCCGTACAGTCCCGACAGACACATGCGTATCATTTATCATATCCGTCGTATCCAGGCTACATAGGCCTACACATGGTCAGACTCTACAATCTGAAACTAACTATAAAACAAAGAACTCTGAAAAAGTCGATGGAACGTTTTCACTAAATAAGCTCGGGGGCCCTTTGGAGCTCCGGGGCCCGTGGATTTTGTCCACCTTCGTTACATGGTTGTTACGCCACTGATTATTTCTCTGTTGTCACTCTTATCACTACGCTATAGGAGGGGGTGCAAATACAATTGCGCCGGTCCAAAACATGGATAATGAGAAATGTCTGCCAGTAAAGCATAGACAAAGAAATTCTATGCCAAACATACACGGTGATTCATAAAAAACCGTTACCCTACATATTTTACTGTAACTTCGCCAAACATCGGGTTATTTTGACGAAAATTTTGGTGAAGATAGAGGATTCATTTCTGAACATTATGGAAGTTAAAATTTATTTTTGAAATTACCCTCCTTTGGCAGATACGCATGCGCGAAGACGCGTACGCATTTCTTGGCTGATTCATCAATGATGTGCTGGTCCATTGTGCCCGATGCCTCCACAATTCGACGACAAAACTCGTTGACATCACATATTCGAATTCTGTAGACATTTTCTTGCATGACAATACATATCTTTTAGTATACTGGATTTAAATTAAGACCGTTGGGTGGCCACAAAGTAGGCGGGATGAAATCAGAAGTTTCAGTTTCCATTACGCAACGGTCTCTCGAGCTCTATGCGCACGAGAGCTATTATAATGGACGATGAAATAAGCTTACTCCGTAATGTCGCGAATGCCCGGCAAAGTGGAACATCCCTGTAATAGTGTCCATTGACCTCAACATCTGGTGTGATGAAATGGATATGTTCGTACGACCAAGTGCAGAGACCCGACCGATGCATGGATGAGGGATTTGCTGAAAATTGGTCGATTCCGCAAAAGACGATTTACTGAAACGTCCCTCTTTTGTGTACCGGTAGATACGTGATTGCAAACATTCTGATTGTTACTTGGTGATGCCACAGTAAACAATTTCTCACCAGGAGGCTAAACCAGATTAAATTGACCAGGTTTGCATGATACAACCTCAGTGACTGACAGGAACGTTGGAATCTTGCTTAACCCGTTGGAGGTGAGGTGACGCATTGTTACGTTAGAGGTGAGTTGGGGTCTGACAAACCCCAACACATAGTTTTATTTTCAAGTCGCGATATCAAATGGAAAACATTAATTTGAGTTAAACTATTCTTCTATGATCAATTATCAACTAAACAGACAATTATCACGAACAAATATCTGTTTTCAATCCTTATTAGATGGCCAGAAGGTGAACCCATCCATTGTGTACTTTGCCCGTGAAAGTTCGGTTTGTATACGAAAAATTGCAATTTCCTTCAAATATACATTAAAATAAAAAAAAACTGTTCGTTCAAAATTCCTGAAATTTTGGTAATGTGTCCGTATTTCATATTCACAAAGGTAGAAAAAATTAATCCAAGCTGGTTTGACGTTTTCCAAACAAAAATTAAAGTAGAATGCCTCTGGGGTGTGACACACCCCACCTCACCTCCAACGGGTTAATTGTTTCTCGAGATTATCGTGACGTCTTTAGTTTCGTCATCCCCGTTACGTCATTATAGCTCTGAATGTGAAATAATTTATGTAGCACTTGGCTAGATCATCAAGCTTCATTATTCCGAAATGTCATTAAATTTGATGGTCATC
>OX243813.1:51717105-51727105 GCA_945859605.1 Lumbricus rubellus | reverse complement strand
CGACACCGGTAGACCCTATAGGCCTAGACTATAACTGTGTCTGTGACTGATGATTGACTGTGACCGATGATTGGTGGTCTGCCGGAAAGCGTGGGTGGTGGAAACGCGGGAAGGAACCGGTTTAAACTAGTGAGGGTTTAGCTGGTGTGGAATATACGAAGGTGACTCAGGGCTGGGAGGAGTTCAGTTCGAGGCTCGACGGACAGAGTAAAGACGTAGGATTCGATTCTCAACGGACTGAGATAGACTAATGCGTAGTTCTGTAGTGTCGATTATTTTGAGTAGACGTAGGCTTTCGTTGTTGTTCGCATTTAAATTGTTCGGTTTTAATAAAACTTTGGAAAATCTTCACAATTAACGCTTATCCACTCTTTCGTCGTCTCACGTTTAGACTATTGCAGCGCCCTCTATGTAGGTCTTCCGGTGACTCGGATTGGGTGCTTGGAGCGGGTCTTGCGCTCTGCGGAACGCCTTGTCGGTCGCATCCCAAAATTTGGCCATGTCACTGACTATATGCGGGATGTCTTGCACTGGCTCCCTTTCTCACAAAGGGTCACTTACCGAATATCTTCCTTGGTTTGGCGCTGTCTCGCGGGTCTGGCCCCTGTCTATTTGCAGGAGCTCTGTTGCTCCACCCTGAGCGTCCAGCGCCGTGGCTCTCTCCGCTCTTCTATAAGCAGGCTGAGCTTCTTGTCCCCGCGGTCACGCACTTCTATTGCGCAGCGCCGTTCCTTTTCTGTTATTGGCCCTGCAACCTGGAATGGGCTCCCTGTGGAACTACGTCTAATACCTCGAGCATTTGAGACTATACGTTCTACTCGGCTCTTAAGACTGTTCTCTTTAGCCGTGGTTGGTTCGGGAGCGCTTCTGAGTAAATATTCTTGAAGAGGCGCTATATAAATGTCTGAAATGAATGAATGAATGAACTGCTAATCACCGCGCCTCACATAATGTGCCTGCATTTTGATTTCGCAACTTTATCCTCTATATCTAGCTTATTTCATTTTTTTAAAATATATTTTGTCGATTCTTCGTTTATTTTCGGTGGTTCCCACAAGACCAGACAATATCCATCACGAGTTACTCGTCCTTCAGTTAATCTAATGGATCATAACCTACACCACAGACCGGTTACTGCCAAGAGAAGACAAAGGAATGAGAAAACATTTATCACTATGTTGTTTACGTAGCCTACCGTACTAATTCTCATGTTTAATCTTGATAGTTTTTATGTTTTATGTGAATTTCACATGTATCACAACTTGTTCACTAGAATTCTGCTTGGCAGCTGGATATATTTTCGAAAATAGTCACTTACATACTTACTTACTTAGTTACTAACTCCTTATTTACTCATCTATATACCTGCTTACTCATTTACGCACTTACTAACCTACCTACTAACCTACTTACTTACCTACTTGCTTACTCACTTATTTACTTACTTACCTCCTTTCTTACTTACTCACCTATTTACTTTCCTATCAGCTTACTTGCTTATTCACTTACTTATTTATCCACTTACCAATTTAAATCGCAACTGCTTACTCGCTTACCTATTTACTATCTTACTTACTTACTTATGTGATTTATCATTCACTCACTCACGCACTTACTTCCTTACCTCTTTACTTCCTTTCTTTCCTACTTACTCACTATAGCTTACTTACTTACTAACTCACATACTTACTTACTTACTCACTCACTCACTCACTTATTTACTTACTTACGTGCTTACTTAATTACTTAGATGTCGTTCTACTTTCCGCCACCTGTGAACGCGTGTGATAGCAGCACAGCTCAACCACAAAATTATATTCTAATTGCTGAGAAATGTTCCTGTGGTCTGTTGCAAAGGTTTCTGTTCAGTCAAGTTTTTCATTGTCACGCAGTTTAAACACAATAAGATGATTGTACATCTCGTTGTTTCCTATGTTCCTCCTGCAGTCGTAACTCCGCCACTGCTCGTATAATGGCAGTGCCAGTCCCAAGCCTGGACAAAGGAGGAGGGCGACGCTGATGGAGGATGAGGTAGAGGGAGAGGTGGAGGTGGAGAAAGAGGCGGAGGAAGTTGGAAGTTGAGAAAGAATAGAGTAGAATTGTAGGTGGAGAATGACGTGTAGTGAGAGGTGGGTGTGGAGAGAGACGCGGAGGTCGAGAAAAAAGCGGTGGGAGAGGTTGATGAGGAGAATGAAGACGGGTCAGAGAAAAATTTCATTTCGAAATTCTTACTTTTGGTGAAGATATTGGCAAAAATCCTAAGGGTGGGTCTTTTTGGGCGCACCCTGTACATGAAAAGTAATATAAAACAAACATTGACAAGTGTAGAACATTCTACAAATGAAATCCTTTCTTTTGAGAAAGTCAAAACATGGAATTACATCTTTTTCTCTTACTTTTGGTCAAGATATTGGCAAAAATCTTAGGGAGGTCTTTTTTTGCGCACCCTGTACGCTGCGTCCGGGTAAAACGAAACCCATTTTGTAAATACGAAAATATATAGTAAATATTCTTCTATTTTTTAATGCAATTCTGACATATTTTACAAAGAATCTATAATTTCTGCAAGGCCAACAATGAGGAAATGAAAAATGTATGTTATAGCACCCAATTCAAAATTCCCACTAAGAGGCGCTCCCAAAATCAGCGCGGACACTGAATCAGAGTTTCACGCCAAAGTGCATGAGCAACTGCGAGTAAAGAACTTGCTCAGGGTCCTTACATGATGGATTGAGGTAGATTACAAATATATATATATATACACCGTGAGTAAAAAAAAACTAAGCCAAATTGTTTTTCATATATCTCTAATGCCTGATAACATATCACGCTAAAAATTTTCAAACATTTAGAGAAGTGGACCAAGAATATGATTCCAAAATTTCATGAGGTAAAGTTGAACGGATAAAAAGATATGAATATTTAAACTTCATATGACGAAAATTCAGTTTGCAAGCAATTTTCTGTTACATTCAATAAAATGTTTCCTTATTATCTCTAATGCCTGATGATTAATCATTCTAAAATTTTCCAGATATGTAGAGAATTGAACTAACAACATGACCCCAATTTACAGTATATATGGTTTGATTATTTAATTAAGTTGCTTAAAATGTCCTCCTCCTGCTTGCACGCAAGCCTGGACATGCATTACGCACCAGCATCGTCAATTATCCTCTGGTCCAGTCCTTACAACACTTTCAACAAGCGTTGGTTTCTTCAGATCGTTTATATCATGGATTGTTGTCTGGTAGACTCGGTCTTGCATCACGCTCCACACTTTATAGTCGACAGGATTCAAATATGGGCTGTTCGGAGGCCATAATGTGGGAGAAATGAAGTCTGGCGTCTCTCTTGTCAGCATTTCGATGGTTTCCTTGGCTCTGTGGGCTGGCGCTGTTCTGTTGAAAAAGAAAACAGCCTGCTGGGGCTATAGATTTCTGATAACAGGTGGAAGATGTTGTGACAGCAGAATATTGCGATAGTATACTCCGTTAATTTTACTCCAGGATCCCTGAAGACCCAAATTGGGAACTATCAAGCATCAAAACCGCAATGAGCACCATAGCAGACTTGCTGAAAACAGAAATTTCTGGAGATGAAGTTTAAATATTCATATCTTTCTATCAGTTCAAATTTATGACATGATATTTTGGAATCCTATTCCTGGTTCAATCCGCTAAAAATGTGGAAAGTTTTGGTATGATTAATTATCAGGCATTGGAGATATAAGAAAAACAGTTTAGCTTACTTTTTATTTAATCTGGCAGAAAATTGCTTGTAAACTGCAATTTCGCCATATGAAGTTGAAAGATTCATATCTTTTCATCCGTTCAAGTTTATCTCTTGAAATTTTGAAATCATATTCTTGGTCCACTTCTCTAAATATTTGGAAAATTTTAGCGTGATATGTTATCAGGCATTAGAGATATATGAAAAACAATTTGGCTTAGTTTTTTTGACTCATGGTGTATATATATATATACTGACTTGTATGGGATATTTACATATAATATGAATAATTATGCCCGCATGAAAGAAATACTTAAATATGCATCCAATAATATTATACGCGTCTGCGTCTGCATGGGCATAGAGGTATTTTTGCATGCTAACACTTATTATGTTTGGATGCCTGTTCATACGCATGCATGCACGTATGTAGGCTATGAGCAAGTTATGTCTACGTATGTAGGTTTTGTAATATGTATGTGTTCAAATCTGCATATTCCTGCATATAATTTGCACGCACACGCATATGTACATACAGGCCTCAGCATGAATGTAAGTAGTAGGCCTACCGGTATGTATATTCATTTTCATTCATTCATTCATTCGTTCATTCGTTTATTCATTCATTCATTCATTCATTCAATTCGGTGAATCATAGAGCGCCCTTTGAGGATATACTAGTTAAGGGTCGAACTCTGGCTGAAAATGACAGTTTAAGGCTGCCACAAAAAACAACTAAGTGAACCCTATTATAATTATAGCCATAAGGCGCAAAGCCAATAAACAATAGGAGCCAATTCCATACCATGAGGCCAGCAAATGAGAAAGCACGGTGAACAAGGAGATCACAACGTCCCTTATATTAAATTTATTTGTAATTTATTTATAAATATATCATAAATTTTAATGAACGACTATATGCATACCCTTATAATTATGTTAAATTTAATAAGCTTATATGTACATTATGTAGTCGATATGGATAGAGACTGTATACTACATAAAATTTTATATATATATATATATATATACACACTGTGTCCGGAAAAATTCCAAGGCTTTACGGTAAATATAAAAAAATTAGTAAACATTAATAGATTTTAAAAATTCCAGAAACAGTTTAATCTTGAAATATTATGGAACTACAATTTATGTTCGAAATGTCCGCCATTGGCTTCCACGCATGCTTCGAGACGTACACGCCACTGACGACCAGCATCGACGACCAGTTGATCAAGTTCATCCCAAGCATTAACAATTCGCTCGCGGAGTTCTTCGATGTTTCTGAACGTTGTCTTGTATACTTTCTCTTGCATTAAGCTTACTAATAAATTACAAAAAAATTTTTGGCAATTATGTACGGATCAAAAAGGTTTTAAAATTTTCTAATTGATTATTATCTACTATAGATTTTTTCATTCATATATTAGAGCCTTGGAATTTTTCCGGACACAGTGTATAAAAATTAATAACGTAGGCCTATCTCTGTAGTCATGATGTTATATAATTAATCTGTTGAATCATATAATGCAATCCGCATCATAGCTGCGTCCATAGGCGCAATCACGTCCTAAAAGTTGGAGGGGACCATAATGAATCACGTCTTAAAAGTTGGGGGGAACATAATAATAAAGTTAGGGGACCACTCAAAAGTTGGGGGGACGCGTCCCGTGGGTCCCATATGGTGGTTGCGCCTATGGCTGCGTCTCTATAAGAATGAGCAACAGTGCAATAATTATGAACATTATAAATGTATGCATGTATGTATGTATTTATGTGTGCATGTATGTATGCATGTATGTATGCATGTATGTATGTGTGCATGTATGCATGTATGTATGTGTGTATGACTGATGCATACCCATTTGTTTGCGTTCGAATGTATCTATTTGCATTCAGCATAATATTATGTACCAGTAGATACAATTATACATAATGTGGATACGGTAATAAATTAATAGGGCCTAATACATGTGTAATTGAGGAATATAAATTACAAAACGAATTACTCCATATACATGTATAATTTTTGTATATATAAAATTATATAAGAATTATATATAATACTTATATATAATGATTATATAATAATTATAATATATATTATACTAAGTGTACGGAAATATATATTTATATATATATATATATATAAGTATTTACAGTTACTGTATACACTAGAACTAATGAAACAATTGAGCAGTTAGATAATAAGTATTCACTAGACACAAGCTACATCGATTTCTTAAAATAAAACTTTCTTTAAAATTGAATTCAGATCGAATACGATATCTACATGTACATATAACACGTACAGTTGCAGTTAAGTCACTAGTAAGACTGTTTGCTCACTTTATGCGCAGAGGTAATGAAATTGAAGTCGACAATGCGTCATATATGAGTATCTCCTTTCTCGGACTTATGCAGATGTCATTACGGATACATGTGACAAGACAATCGTCTGCAGTTTCCTTGGATCGAATCCCCATTTTGCAGCGTTTGATCTAGTCCCCGATTTCTGAAGGACGGGAGGAATCGGATTTTTGTGGGGTGAAGGCAGGAAAAATATTCGTTTTGGCCGAAATTTTCGGCCGACGACCCCTTTATCGCTCAAATTTTTTCAGACCATTTTTTTAGTCATGTGGTTTAAAAAATCGAAAAATATTTGTCATTTTAGCTATTGAAATAACTGATTACCTTTTGTTATTCTTTCGTTCTGTTTTACCGTAATTTACCTCAACCACGTCCATGCACGCGTGTGTACATTGTACAAGGTTGTCGGTTTTCCTGAAGGGCGAAGAATTGATGCACACAAATTACTTTATCTGGGGGGAGTGGCATGTAGGCTATTAACACGTGTACAACACCTCGCGATTTTTCTGGAGGTGAAAATTCATTCCCGGGGACAAATTCTTCCCAGAGACGTCTAGATAAATCATTGCCCATTTTTTTATTCTCTCAAGACAATTGCAACTCCCAATAACGATAAAAATTAATGTAAGTAAAATGAAAGTTTATCTTAAAACTTTATTCAATGGCGCAGAGATGATGATATTTTCCCAGAGTTTCAAAGGTATCTATTTGCGTATATATAGGTGAACTAACATAGAGTCGGACACTTTTTGTTCAGACCGACGCCACACCGTAACGGAAAGTCATATATACAAAATTTAAAGTGTGTTGTATATCTTATCATCTCATTCAACTAATTCAGTCAGTTAGACCTGGCCAATTTTATATAAACTCGACCAGGAGTGTGTCAAGTACTGCGAGCTGACTAAATTTGACTTTTCGGTTTTTCAGGCAAAGCTGGACACTTTAGTTGGCAAACTCGGACAACATAATATGCCTATACGATCTTATGTTGTTAGAGTCGGACAATCAATAAACTGAACAATTTGTTGTTAAAGTCGGACAATCTATAAACTAAACAATTTTCACTTAAACGACCTTATGTTGATAGAGTCTGACAATCCATAAACTAAACGATTTTCAACAAGATCCGTGCCTAATTTAACTGAAAGATAACATTTAACATTGAAAGTAGCTTAAATAAAATCAACCGAATGTCCGTATTATAGGCCTGCCTACATTCAATACAAAGGTTGCACTAAGGAGCATACTAAATGTTCAATCGTCACAGTCCGCCATTGTTTTCGTTCCAGCAATGTTTGTAGGCTAGAGTTGACAGAACATCTACTAAGAGCAGTTTGCAAGACCTTTATTAAGCAACTTAGTGAAGGTTGTAGGCTGTAGCAACCTTAGTGACCTAAACTAGGCCTACTATGAGGTCTTCGTAACAGAAGACTTATGCATCAGACGAGCATGAAAAACTTAGCTGCAAGGCAAGCATATACACTACATAAACTCGACTAATGGACAGATTCATGAAAAAGTTGAAAAGAACATGAACTTTTCTAATATCTGAAACAATAATTACATGTAAAACTATAGTTATCATTATAATAAGCATTAGCGTGGATCTCGATTTGTTAAAGTCGGACACATTTCAGCAGGGTGTAATAATTTTGTCCGACTTTAACAAACGCATGTATGCTAAAGTCGGACAGCAAAGAGCCCTAGTTTCAACCATGAGACCAATTCAATATCGCTCAAACAAGTTACGCAAAACATATATTATGCTGTTATCTGTCGGGGAAAAAATTGAAATTCTTCCTCTTCAGCAATAACATTGTCACAAACCCTTAGCAGTGAAAAAGGGACTTCACTATGTCAGATTTTAAAACTCTAGAAATCGACATGCATCGAAAAGAGGCCACATCTTAAAATTTAGGCAACGATCCCATCAAGGTTGTGAAGTATAGATCATTAGATGGACCCTCTGCAAATACAATATATGATACAGCCATCTAGTGATCGAGTGGGAGGCCGGCAAAAATTTTGTCCGACTTTGCCTGATGTCCGACTTTATGTTAGTTCACCCTACCCTTAGAACATGTTTTTCATAAGGTGCGATGCGATGGATAAATCTCAATATGATTGAAAACATGTTAAAATATAAGCTTAAACAATAGTCATGTAAACATGGGTGCAGAATGCAGATATTATATATATATATATATATATATATATATAAATTATATATTTATGTGTATGTGTAAGTTTATTATAATGTGCAAACATAAATTAGGCCTATGTACTGTATGTACATATTATGTATTGGAAATATGTAGCCGCATGGAATTACAGTGCGCAATCCGTTGTTTTTCAACATCTAACCTCAGTTCGTTTAAAGCAAAAAGTTTAGAACTGGACTCCAAAGTCTACTTCCCATAGTTATTAATAATATTTTGGTTCTCGTTTTTACTTGTTTCGATGACTACTCCCATACTGTTTTATAAGAACTTTCTGAGGGAATCCTTCTCCATTATCAGGTGAGCGTTTCATGAATTCGAAGATTTTCTTATAAGTAAGGAGCCCTGCAACTTTTCGAGGCATTGAATCCTAATAGACAAAGATTCAGTTGAATTTAAATTCATAATAATTATAGTCCTCATGACCTCAGAGCATAATATATTGTCTAAAATAGTCAAACTAGAAGCTTTCATTTAAAAGCAGCATGGGACGAAGAAATTCCGTAATACACACAGAAACACACACACACACACACACACACACACACACACACACACACACACACACACACACACACACACACACACACACACACACACACAGACAGACAGACACACACACACACATACACACACACACACACACACAGAGAGAAACACATACATGTACACACAAACACACAAAAACACAAACACAGGCGCACAGAGAAGCAATCACAAAAGGAATCAAAGAATTGGACTAACCATAACACTGAGACTACAACGTATTGATATAATATCCCAGGACATTGTAAACCAGTTTTTTTTGTACCCGTCGCCGCAAAAATTACTTGCGTTCGAAATGGCCGTCCGTAGATATTTTGGCAAATGGGGGCAAGCCCAATTTTGCGCCATAAAATTGAATGTTCAACGGATAGAAATAATTGAAGAAATGAATGGATCATTATGGCATCGCGTAACTTGAAGAATTTTGTGCTCCAGCGTGACGGTTGATTTTTTAGCAACGGCCTGAAAATGTAAAGTAAAAGATTGATAGCGTTTCTATTTCATTTTTCACAGAGATAATTTCAAATTTTAAAAGAAAAATCATTTTCGTTTACTTTATTTTACTTTATTTTTATTTTTCTATGATTTTATGCAAAAATAGTTCAAAATCAAAATGTAATAGTTTTAAAATATGTGTCAATTATTATCCAGGGGTAAGTGCTTTCTTCTTGCCTCTATGTACGGGCTCTCATGGCGTCAGGAATTGATGGTGGTATCTTTAAAAAAATACACGTAGGCCTATTATAAACGCTGAAATGAGCGCATTTTGTAATAGTATTACTATTAAAGTCGTCAAAAACTAACACAAAAATAATTTGTGTAAGCCTGAAAGACAGGTCAAAAACATATTTCAAGATTTCTTCATTCCTGTCGCCATCTTTGGAGTTCCGCTATAAAATGAGGAAACCAACAGTCATTGGAGTGTAATTGAAAATTCTTAGCTACTAAAGCGCCACTAGGAAGCCAAGCGATGGGCACCGGCTTATTCACGAGCGCTGACTATAAATCAGGCGAAGAGAGAGAAGAATGTCTACACACTGTACACAGTTCTATACGACTAGGCCAAGGAAACAAAATTCTAAGCATAACATTGCTAATGCAGTTCCCTCACGACACTCTTGCACAAGAAA
>OX243813.1:51669605-51712105 GCA_945859605.1 Lumbricus rubellus | reverse complement strand
GAATTTTCCATATCCATCCTCCATCATCCAGTCCAAGAGCGTTTCCCTAGGTCTTCCTCTTTCCCTCTTCCCCTCCATTTTGCCCTCCACTATGTCTCTTTTCAAGAGATAAGGATAAGCCTATATAGGATTTAGCCATTAGCTAGCTCTCCAAGGACAAGACTGAGATATGGTTTCGGCAGCCAATGACAGCGCAATGAAAAAATGTCGTCGTCGTCTTCACCTCTTCATCATCATCATTATCATCATCATCATCGTCGTCGTCGTCATCATCATCGTCGTCGTCGTCATCGTCATCATCATCCTCAATTTATGAACGCCATCTGTTGAATGAGAAGGTATCGAGAAGCGATCCCGTACACGCGTGCGCTCTTCGTGTCAGAGTGTATACCATTACTTTGAACCCCTACCTCCTCTCTGTCCAGAAAATGTTTCACATCAATGGGCTGAATAACCATACTGTAGTGTACAGTGTTACAGTAGACCTACTGGTCCTACTGCATGGTGTTCAAGCTCTGAGACAGATTCCATAAGTTGTGAGACGCGTACAGACATGCCTTCAGATCTGAATTCTCCCATCTCATCTTGTACATGTAGTTGCTTCACAAAGTAGGATGATGGTGCATGGTGAACGGTATTCGGTATATTATATATATCGTTTCATCATTCCAACTTCCATTTAAGCAGAATTATTTTCATCAATCCAACTTCCACTTTTCATCGATGTTTTGCTGTACGAAACTGGAGCAACATGAAATTATTGTTGCATGCACAATTGTACACATAAAAACGTATATAATATAATGTGAAATTATATACTGTTGAAGGTAAAAATGTGTACATAATATTATATGTATATATATATATTTAAGTAATATATATACAATTTATACCGTTTCACTGTATAATGTTAGGTGACCAGATCAATTTTGAAACAGTCTTTTTTCTTTTTCTCTTCCTAAAAATACCGGCGCAGCTTGCATATAGTTACTGGGAAGTTAAACTTAAACCAGCGCCAACATTTCATTACATGGCCCCACCTATTACGTTTTTGCTTGTGCGAATGTTCCGTGCAAATGTTCAGGTGTGTATATGTATACGACTGTTAGTACGTGTATATATATGTGCGTAGGAAATGTATGCATGTTGTTTTGTCTGTTGTTAGGCTTGTAGGCACGCTTGCATGTGGGATTGTGCGTAGACTATTTATAAATAAATCAATTATTTATATATTTATCGACCATGATAGAAGTTGGAATTGACATTACATACAAAGATATTGTATAAAGCCTCTCGTGACTTAACGGAATACCCTTACAGCAGTGGTTCCCAACCTTTTTTTTACTTAAAGGCCACATTGAAGGACACGATGGCCACTTTTTCTTAGTTGAAGGACAAGGCTAAAATTTAATTAACTAAAAGCATATTGAAATTGCTATGATTGGTTCAAAATAGAATGTTTGATGTAATATATATAGAGTCAAAATAAAATAATTTGTAATGAAAAATAATTATGTGTTCCCTCCTGGCCAAATTGTCAATGTTTCATTTAGATCTATATTTTTTAATTATTTGAGAGATGAGGGCCAGTTTTTGAGACCTGGCGGGCCACTTTGGCCCGCGGGCCACGGGTTGGGAACCGCTGCCCTACTGTAACAGGGTACGTATGTACACATGTACTGATGTAGTCTATGTCCGCAATTAATATTATGCGTGAATATACACCGTGATTCAAAAAAAGTAAGCCAAATTGTTTTTCATATATCTCTAATGCCTGATAACATATCACGCTAAAATTTTCCAAATATTTTTTTGAATCACGGTGTATATATCTGTGACAGTAGGTCTAACTATGCAGACATCTACCTAGGCCCTATGTAAGTTTAAATATAAATATGTGCATGCGTGTATAATTTGTATATCAAGTATATGTTTCATATTCATGAATGGGCCCGCATATAGCTCTTATACCTTTGTGTGTGTGTGTGTGTGTGTGTGTGTGTGTGTGTGTGTGTGTGTGTGTATGCTATGAGTGTAAAGTTGGTGCTAGTGCATGTTTCGTGATATGCATACATGCATGTTGATATATTTGTCTATAATCTATATCTATGTATGCGGTAAATGCTTATTTGTAATTATACATGCAAATATAATAATACTAGCCTACATTTATATGCAGCTATGTATGTCATATACAGTTCCTAATTAATTTTAGACTTTGGTAACATATATAAGTGTTTATATGCTCTTTTATACAATTAATTATTTATGTGCATTGTACAATTGTGCATAAATATACAAATGAATACATTGATGCAATCATGTATGTTCGTATGTGCGTAAGTCATGCATGTTTGTATGTGTGTCTATATTTATATATCGGTATAATAGGAAATGTGCAACGTACAAAAATCCATCAAGAATTTTAATTAGGCAAATATTGCTATTTATGGAAGTGACCAAAATTAAAATTCTCGTAGAATCATTTTATTTTTCTCTTTGTCTCTCGCTTTGTGACCAGCGCTCAATCTAGACGTCTCAGGGTGAAGTTCCCCAAGAATGAATTTCCCCAGAAAATTTCGTGAGGTGTTGTATACATGCAAAGACGTACCAGCCCCTAACAGAATCAAATGTGTAACATTTTTGGCCCTCCTCTCGGAAAAATTGCCATGCACGAAAAGGTATGGTTAGATAGTGATCTGGGAAAAGAAGAGAACGACTAAGAAAAGGTATAATCAGTATCTGAAGTATCGAAAATTATATGGCCTACTTTCATTAGAATTTGACCGAAAGACTAAATAAAAAAGATACCTCGGGTAAAAAAATAAGTTGAAATAAAAATAAAAAAGGTCTCAGAAGAAATTAGCCGGTCACATGGTGTCGTCGGTGACTTAGCAACCGGTTGCCGCCTGCCCAATTATACAAGATGGACTTCTTTTCCGCACCCTCCCCCCAGAAAACCGATGTCCCCACAAAACATGTTTTTTAGATTAAGCTCTGCTCTGTGTCTATCTGCACTGGCTCTCATATTTCCTCTCTGTATTTTAATAACAATCATTATTATTATCTATTGGACAAATCAATTTAGCAACATGATTCATATTCTAACGAGCTTTGCTTTTCAATTACATAGGATATGCATCATACATATACATAACACTATATGTTATATATATATATAATATAAGCATATATGATGCCTCTGAATATAATTGCAGGACTTACTAGAATATGAGACTTAGGCCAGTAAGCTCATAATTTATTACATAATAGTAGACAGAAGTGAAAAAATAACAATTGTAGAAAATACATATATACATTCTTCTTTAAAACAAAAATTACAGAAAAATACTTTTATGTGACACGAAATTTAAATCTATGATATATATATATATAAATATATATATATCATATATGCAATATATATACATGTATATATGGTCAATTGGGCATCATGCAGTTACAAGACTTTTATGATTATCATCGCTGTGCATTTTGAATAACTCAGCACCAAACGGTGGGGTTAAAATTGAATACATGCCTTTATAAGAAAGTGGAATCGACGGCATTTCACTCCACTGAATAATCCCCCCATCCCCAAACGATGTACTTGAGGATACGTCACGTGGTGGACTAGAAAATTAATAGCCTCCGAGGCTCGGCTCCGGTATAAAAATATTTATAACATATTTATAACATGACAAGGGTTGAAAAATTAATATAAAATGTTCCCAAAATGTTATGACATTTTCGATGGTGTTTCGGTCACACACACACACACACACACACACACACACACACACACACACACACACACACACACACACACATATATATATATATATATATATATATATATATATATTATTCGATGGTGTTTCGGGCACTTAAATATATATATATATATAAGTGCCCGAAACACCATCGAATAAGTTTCTTGATATTTACTGACAAATTTACGTTTTCCATATCCAACATTTAATAACCCACAGAGAGTCGACCAGACGCTATGCACATCTAATTTCTAATTTTTATAACTCATGCAATATATTCGCTAAAGATGCGCTTCAAAAATTGTCACAATGAACGAATAAATAAATGTGATATGTTACACAATAATTCAATATGCACAATAATTATAAGTGCATTAGACCTACATCATGAGATGGGAACTCCGATGATGATTCCCATCTAACAAGAAACAGTATGTGTGCGCGACCACTAACTCACATAAAATAATTTCAAATCTTGATTGCAATTGTCAAATTTCTGAGGCCCAACACAAAAATGTGCATGCACACACGCATGCATGCATACATGTATACAAACATACATGCATGCATGCATACATGTATACATACATACATACATACATACATACATACATACATACATACATACATACATACATACATGCATGCATGCATGCATACATACATGCATACATCTTCATACATACATACATACATACATACATACATACATACATACATACATACATACATACATACATACATACATACATAGTACATACATACATACATACATACATACATACATACATACATACATACATACATACATACATACATACATACATACATACATACATACATAGTACATACATACATACATACATACATACATACATACATACATACATACATACTTACATACATACATACATACATACATACATACATACATACATACATACATACATACATACATACATACATACATACATACATGCATGCATGCATGCATGCATACATACATACATACATACATACATACACACATACATACATACATACATACATACATGCATGCTTACATACATACATACATACATAAATACATACATACATACATACATACATACATGCATGCATACATACATACATACATACATACATACATACATACAGTATGAGTATTGTGGAAAAATAACTGGAGGGGTTGGCCTATGATAAACTTGAAATTGGGGTATGAAAAACATACTTTAACATGAGGCGCTAAGAAAGACTGGGGGGTTGAACCCCCCAACCCCCCGGCAATTCTCACCCTGCATACATACATACATACATACATACATACATACATACATACATACATACATACATTCATACATACATACATACATACATACATACATAAATACATACATACATACATACATACATACATACATACATACATACATACATACATACATACATACATACATACATACATACATACAAGCATGCATGCATGCATGCATGCATGCATGCATACATACATACATACATACATACATACATACATACATACATACATACATACATACATACATACATACATACATACATACATACATACATACATACATACATACATACATACATACATACATACATACATACATACATACATACATACATACATACATACATACATACATACATACATACATACATAGTATTACATACATGCATACGGGTCAGAGGGATTTAGACGAGTCATTCATTTAAGTCAATTAAAGCCAAAAAAGTTTGATAATTATTCTAGCAGATAAAGTTTCACCTTGATTTTTTTTCATTTCCAAATCCTTTAAGAGTCTCCCATATAGTTCATATTTCACTTCACGTGTTACAGAAAACTCAGACTTTTTCACGCCTGATTCATTATTCAAACCGTTCCTCATTAGCAAGTATACCCTTCATGCTTTTAACTTGATCCCAACCATACGGCCTCGTGGATTGGTTTACAAATGATGAATTATGTGATGACACCATTTTTAATATTCGCTTAGACGTGCGTCTTTTATCTCTAAAAGTACTTACATTTAAATTATCTTACCATAATCATGAGCTTCAATTTATCATATACATAGGCCTATACCAAATTGGATACGTGCCGACACAGATTTATTATATATATATATATATATATATGTATATATATATAAATGTATATATATATATATATATATATATGCCCTATCTATATACACCGTGGTTAAAAAAGTAAGCCAAACTGTTTTTAAAATATATCCATTGCCTGATATATATATATATATATATATATATATCACGCTATGTCACGCTAAAAGTTTCCAAATATTTAGAGAATTGACCAAAAATATGATTACAAAATTTCAAGAGACAGAGTTGAATCGATAAAAAGATACGAATCTTCAACTTCATATGCCAACATTTCAGTTTAGAGGCAATTTTCCTTAATACATGCACCGATAAGTACACACATACATACACACATACACACACAAATATATACATAAATATATATATATACATGCATTCATACATATTGCATACATACATATTACACACATGCATACATATATACATACATACATACATACATACATACATACATACATACATACATACATACATACATACATACATACATACATACATACATACATACATACATACATACATACATACATACATACATACATACATACATACATACATACATACATACATACATACATACATACATACATACATACATACATACATACATACATACATACATACATACATACATACATACATACATACATACATACATACATACATACATACATACATACATACATACATACACACACACACACATATATACATACATACATACATACATACATACATACATACATACATACATACATACATACATACATACATACATACATACATACATACATACATACATACATACATACATACATACATACATACATACATACATACATACATACATACATCCATACATACATACATACATACATACATACATACATACATACATACGTGGGGCGCGGTGGTCTCGTGGTAGCGTCGTTGCCTTGGAGCCGGAAGGTTCGAGGTTATAATCCCTTTCGCCGCGTAAGGACCTTGGGCAAGTCCTTCACTCACAATTGCTCAGCGCTTCGGCGTGAAACTCCGATGCAGTGTCCGCTCTGCATTCTTGAGCGCCTCTGAGTAGAGAAAGCTTGAAGGGGCGCTATAACAAGTGCACATACATACAAATACATACATACATAGATCTACATGATTGCATGTTTTCAATATCTTGGCCAGAAGTTAGAATTTCCAAATAAAATTTTACGAGTTCGATGACAATTCAAATTTACATACGACGGCCAGATTTAGTCAAAATATTTCAAACAGAACAAACGTTATATCGCTTTTAGTGAGACCAACCACTGTTTTTTGACGATTAAAAATGCAACACAACAAAAGTATAGCAAAACCCTCAAAATTTTGTATTTATGTGTTGGAGCGGGAGACTACCCCACACATAGCAAACATTTTTGATGCGTATAAATTATAATATAAATAGGCCTATATAAGCAACTTGTAAATAGTTTTAAAATATAAATGTAATGATATATTTTATTAAGTATAATGTTATATATAATTATATACATTGCTATGTTGCAGAGATACATAATTTGCATGCAGTCATTTGCATTTATGCATGAGAACATGCATAAATTCAGATATATTATACGGTTCATGCATGTTTCCATTCTCCCTCCCTAGCTATTTTCCTCCTTCTCCTTTCCATTCCCTTCCCAATTCTCTCTTTGCCTTTCCCATCTTCAAATCAAATCAAATCAAATCAAGTTTATTGCTCCCATAAAAGAACAAATATACAGCAATTACATAATATGACTCGCTAATAAAGCTAAGAATGTTAGATATAAATACATGTGCAAACGAGTAGCAATTCCAGGGAAGCAATAGGAGCCCCAGAAGGGAAGATCCCACTAGTTAGGGACCCTAGATAAATGGTTATTCATGACAGAGATGCTGATGGATAGATGACGCAGGTCTTGTAGCTATAGTAACAAAGTGGGAGATTTGCATGTAGCTGTGTGTTTAGTGAAGGAGTACATTAGAGGCACAATGAAACAGAAAAAAGGGAACACAGGGAGAAAGAGAGAAAAAGGAAGAAAGAAGAAGAAAGAAAGAAAAGAAGAAGAAGAAGAGAGTCGAGGAAGCCATTAGTTGACCAACAGCACACGATAATATTAGTTTTAAATAAAAAATTCTCTTCATGGGGATCATCCCTTCCCATTTCTCGCTCTCTTCCTCGCCTTATTACTCTTCTTCTTCTTCGTCCTCTTCCTCTCACTCGTCTCCTTTCTCTTCCTTTTACTCGTCCCCTCCCTTTTACTCCCCTCTTTTTCTCTTCTTGTTCGTCTTCTTCTTCTTCTTCTTCTTCTTCTTCTTCTTCTTCTTCTTCTTCTTCTTCTTCTTCTCCTTCTCCTTCTCCTTCTCCTTCTCCTTCTCCTTCTTCTTCTCCTTCTCCTTCTCCTTCTCCTTCTCCTTCTCTTACTCCTTCTCCTTCTCCTTCTCCTTCTCCTTCTCCTTCTCCTTCTCCTCCTTTTCCTCCTCCCTCTTCTCCTCCTTCTCCTCCTCCACCTCCTCCTCCTTATTTTTCGCTCTGCGAACATCTTGCGCATATTTATAACAGCCTTTCTGACTTACTTGCATTTTTGTGTATGCTTGCCATTTGTAGAAGATGATAATAATTAATAATAATTATTGCAGAGCGCTCTGCAGAAACGTTTGTCTGAGACAAATTCTTACAGCATGCAGAGAAGCTGAACTTTGCTCACCATATGCTAGGCGTTAGCTTTAATTATGTCAAAGATAAATAGTTTAACGGAGGTTTAACTATAAATTATATACAATTATACATGCCGAAAGGGCTGTTTCACTACATTCTGAAAGAGTATTTTGGGCTAAAATTAATGCAAAAGCCACATGTTTTTTTACCCTTTTGCTCGCTTTATGCGAACTAGTTTTTGACTGTCTATATAGCAGCCGAGAGAATAACCAACGAATGGGTATAATATTCATACTAGAGGAGAGCAGCATGCCCACCCAAAAAAATTTGCAACTAAGATATTTCGGATACATCACGATGTATACTATCGTCATGCGAGTTATCATGAGAGCAAGTTAACACAACGGGCAAGCTGCGATGGGCAAATTTGCACACTTTTAGTAAAACGTTTTTTAATCAAAGCAGGCAGGTGCTTAACTGAAAAAAGTTGTTTAGTTAAAACAAAAGTTTGACTAATATCAGTATGCGCAACTCTCTTCCCTATATAATGAGCAGTGAACACTGTCAGCAAGTCGGCGTGACGATTACTTACTTATTAACCCTCGGGCTACCAAGCTTTTTTTGTAACACTGACTACCAAGGGGGGGGTGGTTACCACCCCCCCTGGATTTTGGGTTTGGTTTGAGATATCATACCTTGTAATACACTTATGGATTCAGCATTCATTTCTGCACAAAATGGTATATTTAGGTTTAAAATATATGAAAGCACCCCGAAGTTATGAATTTTTTACCGTAGGCACCCGTCGATTCCACAAAATGTATACTTTCGCATAAGAAAAATATTAGATTCTGTGTTTTTAACATAATTTATTTATTTAAAAATAGTTTACATATAATAAAGTCCAATATCCAACTATAAAAACTAGTAATAAGATAGTTTTAATTACAATAAAAAGAAAAAAACATGTATTAGCTGCTGAAAAACGTTTACGCAGACTTATCGGTTTGCGTTGTAAAAAAAACCCAACATTTTCACACATTTAAATTTATTTTGAGCACTTCCGGTCATCAAATATCAAATTAATTAGTATCACAAAATAGCCCTAAATGCCCTCTATAGAATGGCATAATTTATTTCTCTTGAAAAATTAATTATGAATAATTTTTAATAGGAAAAACATGAAAATTTTATAAAAATAAAACACCTTTTTATATATTTTAATTTATTTGAGCACTTCCGGTTGTCAAAAGACAACTCCGTGACCAGAAAAATGTAGCCCCACATTCCCTCTACAGAATGGTGTAATTTGTGTCTCTTCATGTCAAAGGACGAATAAGATATAGCCGATAATCTAAGGGGGGGTGGTATCCACCCCCCCTGGTGCCTCGGGTATATCGGGTATAACTTTTGAATGGTATGGTATATCATCACACATTTTAGCTCAAAATGTGCGCAAATGAATCCTCTACAGCTACCTAAAACGTCAAAATTTTATTCCAAACGCAAAAAGTTTTTTTTGGGAAAACCCTAGGGGGGGGTGGTTACAACCCCCCCCTGGTAGCCCGAGGGTTAACACTGGCGTTGACTCTGCATATAATATTATTATAGAATATGTAGTAATTGAAAATAACACCATTGCATTTTATTAGTTCAGTTGATGGTGACGATGATGATGGTTCTCTTCCCGAAGGCAGATTCATTGGCTTTACGCCCCTGGGGATGAGATGAGTGAGGTGGTTTCCAGTTGCCTTCACCACAGGCAATTATGGGTAAACAACTTGCCCAAGGTCGCTCGCAGAAGCTTGCGCCTCTGCGTCCCACACGTGCTAGCCCGAGATATCTAAATGCGACACCCCAGACTCCCAACCACGCGGGACCACCGAGCGGAGGAGTTGATCATTTTTATTCACCCTGTTGGAAGGGAGAATACATGGACGGAAACCCTGGGGGACAGGGGGACGGACCCTCATCAATGTTTGGGTTGGGGTGGGACCGTCCATGCATTTGTCCCTCCAATACTTGAGTACTGTTATAGGACACATGCTATGCATGGTATGAGATTTTCGATCAAAAGACTGAAGGACAAAAAAGGTCGTCAGAAATTTTGACCGGCGAAAAATTTAAAATTTCGTCGGCGACTCGGCCGTTCGTCCGCCCAAAAGTCCTCGTACTTCTCGTTCGTACGGCCACTCGTTCGTCTCCGCAATTTGTAGACCAAGTCCCCCCCCCCCCCATGGCAAAAAACGCAAATTTCCCAAACGGAAACAACCCCGTACACCTTGACGGCACTTTCGCAATTATTCACCAGAAACCTTGCACCTATATTATAAACAGAGGACAAGCTAGTCCAGTGGTTCCCAACCTTTTTGGACTTGAGGGCCACTTTTTCTAAGTTGGAGGACATGAGGGCCACTTTTTATTAGTTGACGGACCTTAGGGGGCCACAAGGTTAAAATTGTATTAACTAAAAGCATATAAAATTGTTATAATTGATTCAAAATATAATGTTTGATGTTATTTATCAAGGTTAAAATAAAATAATTAGTGATAGAAAAATAGTAATGTGTTCCATCCTGTCCAAATTGTTAATTTTTCATACATTTTTCATAATTGTTTGAGAGATAAGGGCCATTTCTGAGGCCTGGCGGGCCATTTTCTGAGGCCTGGCGGGCCACTTTTGGCCCGCGGGCCACGGGTTGGGAACCGCTGAGCTAGTCCATCTCGACAACGCGATACCTCAGACTCCCAACCCGGGGTCGACATGTATGGGGCAAAAATCGATATTTTTCAAGCAACAAAAGTTACGGACACAACTTCGCACCGATTCACCTCAGGGTGGCGGTGAGGTGCTGTGTGGTGATGTCGGTGTGGGCGATGGTGGTGGTGATTATGTTAGTGGTGGTGCTAATGGTGGTCGCGTGGTGGCGGTGGTGGTGAAGGTGGTACCATGGTGATGGGTGGTGATTGTGGTGATGGCGATGATGGAGGTAGTATTGGTGGTGATGATACTATATAGTGGTGGAGATAGTGTGGGGTGATGGCGGTGATGATGATGGGGCAGTGGTGTTCGTTTGATAAATCTGTTCTTGCTTGTGGTGCTTTTGGTGGTTTTGGTGATAATGGCAGTAAAAGTGACGGTTTGGTGGTGATATTGGCGGTAGTGGCGTTGTGACGAGTGTGGGCTAGAGACTGTGGTGGTGATGGTGATGTTTGTTGCGGCGGTGGTGGAATTAATGGTACTGAGTTTGATGGAGGTGGTGGCGGTGACGGTGGTGTGAGTTTTTTTCAGGGCAATGATGGGGGGGGGGGGGTGGTAATGGTGGTATAGTGATATTGTTAATGACTGTGGTTTTGATGGTTGTGGCAGTGGTGGCGATGCTGATGCATGGTGTTGGTGTTGTTGATGGTGGTGGAGGTGGCGGCGGTGTTGGTGTTTGTGGTGGTGGAGGTGGTGGCGGTGGTGGAGGTGGTGGCGCTGAGTGTGGTGGTGTTGGTGTTGGTGGTAGTGTGTGGTTGTTGTGATCCATGGTAGCAGTGGCGGTGATGGTGGCGTGGTGGTGGTGGATGTTGGTGGTGGAGTTCGTGGTGGTCGTGGTGGTTATGGTGGTGTTGGAGGTGGTGTTGGTTTTGGTTCGTGGTGGTGGTGGCGGTGGATGGTGGTGGTGGTGGTGGTGGTGGTAGTGGTGATGATGATGATTATGATGATGATGACGATGATGATGATGATGATGATGATGACGATGATGATGATGATGATGATGATGATGATGATGATAATGATGATGATGATGATGATGATGATGATGATGATGATGATGATGATGATGATGATGATGATGATGATGATGATGATGATGATGATGATGATGATGATGATGATGATGATGATGATGATGATGATGATGATGATGATGATGATGATGATGATGATGATGATGATGATGATGATGATGATGATGATGATGATGATGATGATGATGATGATGATGATGATGATGATGATGATGATGATGATGATGATGATGATGATGATGATGATGATGATGATGATGATGATGATGATGATGATGATGATGATGATGATGATGATGATGATGATGATGATGATGATGATGCATATGCGCGGTGACGGCAATTATATATATATTTCTGGCCCGTAAATGACATTAAAATGTGTTTTTATTCTGTCAGACGAAGGTGAGCATTTGGCATAGACGTGTTTTTCGGTGACCGAATTGCTGTGTTTTGATGATATTCGTGAAATGGTGACATGCCCATTGCAGTTGGTATCAGCAGATGGATAGTTCATAACATGTCAAGCTGCAGAGAGTTACAAGACGTAGTATGTCTTGCAAAGAGAATATGCGAGGATCAGCCGGACAACAACGTATGCTGCCTGTCCTCGCGGGAGCACTGCATAAGGCAGAAAATCAAAAGGCAAAAAATCAAAAGGCAGAAAATCAAAAGGCAGAAAATCAAAAGGCAGAAAAATAATAAGGCAGAAAAATCAAAAGGCAGAACAATCAAAAGGCAGAAAATCAAAAGGCAGAAAATCAAAAGGCAGAAAATCAAAAGGCAGAAAAATAATAAGGCAGAAAAATCAAAAGGCAGAAGAATCAAAAGGCAGAAAATCAAAGGCAGAAAAATCAAAAAGCAGAAAATCAAAAGGCAGAAAAAACAAAAAGCAGACACTCATGAAGATGCTGCATAACAAACTCAATATTTAATCCCTAGTGTTAGAACACAAAAAATATAAAGCGCCATTAGCGTTATAAATGTCCTGTTCGAAATGTTCGAAACGTTTATTTACTTAAAATTACTTCAAAGCATCTGTTTTGACAAAGTGTGGTACGATTACTGTTTAGGCCTATGTATTGCAAGTAACTGACCCTGTATTTTGATTGTTGATTTCATACAAATTACTTCAAAGCAGCCGGTTCAAGGCATCCAGGCATCCATTTACAAAAGTTGGGTGGTGTCCACTGTTTCAATTCTCAATCAATGCCTTCTTATTGTCCGCCATTTCAGTTTCTGCCTTTTCATTTTCTGCGGTCACATTATTGTTTGTTTAATGCAAATAACTGCCGTTTGATTTTCTGCCTTTTGATTTTCTGCCTTTTGATTTTTCTGCC
Organism: Lumbricus rubellus; assembly: GCA_945859605.1. Classification (NCBI taxonomy): domain Eukaryota; kingdom Metazoa; phylum Annelida; class Clitellata; order Crassiclitellata; family Lumbricidae; genus Lumbricus; species Lumbricus rubellus. The sequence goes on along the minus strand of OX243813.1, from coordinate 51,698,372 downwards.
TTTTGATTTTCTGCCTTTTGATTTTCTGCCTTTTGTTTTTCTGCCTTTTGCTTTTTCTGCCTTATTATTTTTCTGCCTTTTGATTTTCTGCCTTTTGATTTTCTGCCTTTTGATTTTCTGCCTTTTGATTTTTCTGCCTTTTGATTTTCTGCCTTTTGATTTTTCTGCCTTTTGATTTTTTGCCTTTTGATTCTTCTGCCTTTTGATTCTTCTGCCTTTTGATTTTCTGCCTTTTGATTCTTCTGCCTTTTGATTCTTCTGCCTTTTGATTTTCTGCCTTATGCAGTAGACCCGTCCTCGCCACCTTCTTGCCAAGAGGATTGGAAGCGCGGACAGACAGTCAGCTGAATGGGAACTGCAAGTCTGTCGACTAAACCGACGGCACTTTGGCGGATTTCCACCTTGTCCTTTTCAAACATGAAGGGTCCGGTCCCAGAGACTCTGTTTTCCGGGTAAGGGGTGCATTGTCGCCGGCAAGGTGTCACGACGGGCCTCCAGCAGATCCGACACGAACCGGTCAGGAGCTGCCACACCAGCTGCAAGGATGGCAGATTGCAGGTCGAGAGTCGACGCGGCTGAAGCCAAATATGCAGAAGAAGCCAGCGAAACGACTCTACAAATGCCAAGTCCGCCATTTTTTATTTTTTATTTTTATTAATATTTTTTTATTATATTACTATCTTCAATATTCAGCATCAATAGCTTGACGTACAGTTAACAAGCAAATTAGTATTATTATCGTTGTTATTATTATTACTATTATTACTATTATTGTTACTGATATTATTTTTTTATAATATTATTATTATTTTATTATTATTGTTATTGGGCATGTTTTATAAACTACCCCGTTTTAATGTACTATAAGTGTAACAAATGATAAACGAGATGAAACAATATATAGTAACAATAACTGTAACAAGCAATAAGAGTTTTTGCTCGAGCAAGTTGCTTTCATAAAAAGTGGAAATTAAGGTGTAATTTAAACAATTTGAAATAACTACGATTGCACAATTGTGTGGTGACGAAGATGATATCTATTCGCGTGGGTAAAAATATGTAAGCTTATGCGCAAGAAAAAAATGCATTAACGCGTGGGATAAAATATTATTATTATTGTTATATCATGGCCTTGGTCATGAATATGCACGATTGCACTAATGCATATTTATCACTGTTATTTACATGCTAAATAGGCTTATTTGCATACTCCGCCAAGGTATATGCGTACATACTTTTATTATATAATTATTCATTCATTCAAGTATATATATATGTATATATATAATATTTAGTCAGGCTATTGTGCATTTTAGTCAAAGGGTGCAGTTATATATGAATTTGTGCAGCTGTAAGAACATTATTTGCAGTCAAAAATAGGCCTAGATTTTAAAAAATGCCCTGTATTATAGCATGTTCTGAATTAGATCTATTGTGAATCTGGGTGCAAGAGTATAAATAAGTACGTGTGAGTGTGGGTGTGTATGTCCGCGAGGGTATTTTGTGCTGTCCTATAATAGGGTCGTGTTATATTATAATTATAATTAATATGCTGTATCTTAAGTATGTATGTACGCAATTAGGTATTGGCATATATATTAAAATATACTTATATGTGTACAACTGTACATGCATACTTAACGAACAGCTCCATGTTCTGATGCATTCTATAAGCTAAGCACTTAAAATCTGTTATTTCGGTCGAGCTGGAATCGGTTTACAAAATAATGCACCTCTGATTAGCTTCCTTGACAAGGTGCTATATAAATATTTCTAATTGAATGAATTAGTAAATTTATATATATATATATATATAAATGGTGATCAATATATACATAGGCTATGTATTCAAATGCAGCTGATTTCACTTGCATAAATCACTCGTATTGTTTATTGAAATATTCGGAACTTATTAGCCTACATGACTTGTGCATAAATGTCATTTAAGCAAGCTTAGAACTTATATATGATAATTTAGTCACATATCTTACCATATACATGTATGTATAATTATATTGGCATATGTAGGCCCATATTGGCATATTCCTATGCGTGTAAATACATATTTATGCATAGACCTATATAAATATATTTATCCTACATAGATATGCATATACATGTATAATATATCCTTAAATAGCTATATATAATTTTGAATAATATACACTGTCATATTATATATGTATATATAAAAATTATGTATTGAACTAATCATCGAGTTATTTTCTTGCCTGCTTAACAAACAATCTGACTTCTCTCAATCTGGATCTACTATTGAAGTAGCCAATCATAATTATAGTGCATCGGTGAACCAAAGCTCCTCAAAACCGGTGATTTGCTAATTCCTTTCAGTATTTGCATTTCTAAATATTTATTTTTACTGTTAGTTATTATTGTCGTTGTTCCTCCAATTGCTTCTGCAAATGTAGATATTTCTTTTAATTTGTAGAGCAATTCGATGGAATCAGAAAAACGTCCTCCGTGTGTTCCTTCCACTGCAGCACTTTACGGGCAAACAGCCTCACTCTGCGCGATGGCGACATGATGAATAGAATTATTCCGAAAGTCAATATAAAAAAACACACACTAACAAACGCAACCATAAGTGGCTATGCTATGACTTGTAACTGTCCACATACATCGTTTTTGCATGCCGTTTTTGTGTGGAAATAAACGAATTATACACATGAACATTTTATTATCATAGCCTAGCCTATATCTGTTTTAAGAGCAACTTTCTACAAGTCACACTCTCCATTTAACTGTTATGAACAATTGTGAGGCAAGAACTTGTTGTTTGAGGTCAGGTTCGAACCCGTACTCCCCAGTCCGTAAAGTGTACAATTATAGGAATGCCTGGACGCCCTTACAAGGGCACGGCTTGGTAACGGCGCTGTATAAATGGTCGTTATTGTAATTATTATTGTTGTTATGAACAATTGTGAGATAAGAACTTATTATCATCGTCATCATCATCATCATTATTATCATAATTATTATTATTATTATTATTATCGCTGTTATTAGGTTTTACCCGAGGTACCTAAATCCATCGGATTAAAAAATTATGCTTGGAGTTGCTGTTAAATATTTTAAAAATCAGGCTCGTCCTCCACAGCATTGCTATTAAGCTTGTTAGCATTGTTGTTTTTTTATTGTTATTATTTATTTATTATTTTGTGTGCCAATTCTCTTTCCTGGCTACGCTGGCCTAATAGATGGCAGAACGGCGTTCAGATTTGAAAGAGTGCATGGACGTCGTCCATATTCGTCCAGTCACACGTCGAGACCTGTTACTCCATGCCCTACACAAAGAGACAGCTACAGTTCTAAACAATCACTTACCCGGTACGGCGCTCCACGCGGGTTTTTTGGCAGAACATAAAATGGCTTGGCACCGACTGTGTCTACAAAGACCTTGGCATGCCTATCGTACCAGGCAACCCCAACTTGCGTTTAATTCACCAACTGTGGCGGTGACATTTGGGAAGGCGAAAGGTCTTCAGATTGGAAATGCTTAGCACTGCAGGAGTTGGACGGATTGAAGCTGGAGTGAAACTGATTCTCAGTGGAACAGTTTGACGCCTAATAGGCTCCTGTCTTCCGGTGTGATGTCGGGTTCAGCTCGGAGCAAAACGCAGACCAGATATTGCTTTGCACCCACCGGCTGCTGTCTGATACGAAGCTGGAAAGAAGCATGCAAAACGATTAGGGTACGTGCTTTTCTCTTCAACGGCAGGCATAAAACCAACATTGGCTCGCACGAGTTGAATATGCTATATATATTATATATGTATATTAATATATATATAATATAAATAAACATATATGATATATATGATATATATATAATATTATATTATATATAAGGTGTACAATACGTCTGCAGATTAATTTTAATTATGGCGCACCTTATGTTTTATCTGGAACACCCATCGAGCATTTGCAGTATTAGTCTCCAGTAAGAGAGAAGCTAGTAATAATACATGTAGGTCCTAATAATAATCATACTGAAATCGATTAAAGTTGCATAAATACTCAAATTGAAGTATGCGCAAACTTGGATGTAAGCTTATATTATTATATGCGGCTGTTATTTATGCCAGTTTATGCATAAAACTCTGTTATATTTAAGCCTATATAATATATGCCTATATATATATTTGTTATGTGTGTGTATTATAAGTACATATAACTATACTGTGTTATATATTTTAAGTATATATACATATATTTATATATATATTATATATGTCGGTAAATATGATGAGCAAAATGACGTGCACGGTATTTTTTATTTTAAAGGTCCAATGTAATAAGATGTCTTACAGGTTTTAAGGAGCTACAGCAATTATCTTGGCTTTTGCTTTGCTTTTCAACATCCAATTGTAACACCACAAGTCTACTAAACAAACAATTGCTGCTTGTATTACTCGAATCACTCTACCAATTTGTTTAATTTAAATCACAATGCAAAAATCTATCTATTATTTTAGCGTCGTCAGCTTGGTGTGACTAGATTTTAATTTTAACCCTCGAGTGCCCAAGGGGGGGAGGTCCGACCGGACCCCAGGCCTGTTTTCCCCGGATAACTTTTTAAAGGCTATGAATCTGCAGAAACGCTTTTAGATATTCCTAGGCCAACCATTTGGGCATAGAATGGTATATTTTTGTGAGTATTGTCGTACCCTGTACCCCACAATCACAGCATATACTAAGGGTACCGCATGATATTCGGCTGATATTCATACACGCGTATAGGTTTCCTTCGGTAAATAACGCAAACAAGCATAAAATGTATCACGAGATTATTACACTATTATTTTACACCAGGTGGTGTTATTGTGATATAAGATATATCAATCGATTGCAAATTCATTTGGGATCACATAAAACTAAATTATGTAACGATATTCCAATCCCTTCTCAAGATATTAACAAAAAACGCTGGGGTCCGCGCGGACCCCCTCCTTGGGCCTTCGTGTACCAAAAATTACCTTGGGCACTCAAGTGTTTTAATGAAAACTTAAGAGTTTGAGCAACTGAATAGGCCCTATGGTCGTTTTAAAATATTTTAAAGTAGTAATTCGGCCTAATTGTTCGTTACCTCTGCTTGAAACCATTGAAGCTCTAATAATATGTAAGGGGTACTGAATTCCACCTGGTCGTTGGCGCTCGTGATATAGGTCTAAGTTACATAGGGTCGAGTAAAGTTAATAAGTTTCATAAAAGAGATTTCGCAATAAAAAATGTTAACGATTTAAGGGTCTATGTGAGTCACTATGTCTGATTTTTGGGCTCTTGCTGAAACATATTTTTTTATTAAATTCCAAACTGTGCTTTTGCCGTGCTTAAGCCGGGAGCGCCTCTGAGATGCTAAATAGAAGCGTCGCTATAGAAATCCTTGAATAAAAGAATGATATCGATTACAATTGCACACAGAGCTCTATTTTTGCACCAATTAAAATTCGCGTGAATTCGAATTTTGGGGGTAGGCCCTACCAGGGGCTTCTATCCCCCCTAAGCAGCCGGGCGCAATACATATTCTTCCCCCCCTTATTGGGCCGACCTACTCTCCTGGCAATATGTAATCTTGTCCCCTAACTATAGGGAATGAATGTTTCTGGTGGGAGAGACAAACAAGCATCCAGCAGACGATCACCGAAACACGAAGCGCCAAGACAGGGAGGGGTTTTTGGTGTGATAAGCGTCACTGCAATTTCCGCAACGCAATTTCTGCAATACAATAAAATGCAATGTGGGCCTACAATGTCATAAAAATGATGTTGTTTTTCTAAGTGTTCAAGGAACAAAATATTTTGAAATTTGACAGTTTGAAATTTGAAAGATAACACTGGAGAAAAGCCATTTAGTTCAGTGTTTAATCAGTGTGTTACCTAATCACACTGCTTTGGGGATTTTAGGTTTTGGGGAGGGGTAAATGGCTGTTTTGGGCGAACGGAAACCGCTCAGACAGAAATTTTCTGACAACATTTTTTAGTTTTTCGCCTAATTTTCCTCCTCGAAACATACATTTACTTCCCCAAAATGCTGATGCATGACCTTATTTTCAGTGGGCCTACTTCGATGCTTTGCAATCAAATTCTTCTATACTGACGGGATAACTGCACTTGTATAAACCTGTCAAATTTATATAGGGAGGGGTCAATGTTGCATTATACTTTTTATGGAGGTGGGGGGAAATTATTCTATATACATGTTCACAACACCTATCAATTTTTCTGGAAAATTTTCATTCCTGGGGAATTCCCTCCCAGAGATCTCTAGACTAAATACTGCATTTAGTTGTACAAATATAGTATTTGTACAAGTATTAACATTAAATCAAATCATTATAATAATTATGATTGTATCATTTATTAAATAGTAGGCCCTAAATAATATTATTATAATCAGGTAATAGTAAATTTTATCGTGGCGTATTAAAACAGTTCATGTGATGAAATAATGTAGATAGTAATACTATTATAACTAATAACTAATACAATGTTGAAAAATGTTTATGGGGGGAAGTAATTTCTGGGGGAAACTTCTTCTTAGAGATAGATTAAACACTGCTTCCATGGCCGGGTTTCCCCCCCCCCCGATCGACGTGAGTTTTGGCTTTGTTCTGTTTCCCCCCCTGTTTTTCATTGGGCGCAAGTCGCGCCCGCCTATACATGGGATAGAAGCCCCTGGGCCCTACTTATATTTTGAGCTGCTCATAGTTTAAATAGCCCGAACAATAAACTGAAAAATTGTTTGCCAAGCACTGTTTAAAATTTCAATGTAATTTTGAACTTTTGCCCTAACTTATTTGATAACCAACAAATTTTGAATGCTTAGGAGAAGCCTGGCTGGAAGAGAATAGGTCATTCATTTTTTAAATTCACTTTTTTCCAATCACATGGCCATAAATTGATCAATTATCCATTATGATCAACATTTTAATTAGCAATTTTTTCTTTTTATATAAATAGATATATAGGTCTATTTATGCAAATATACTTGTATGTATATTATAATGGTGTATATTAGTATATTCATATTGTGTATACATGATTATGTAGCCTAATGGTGCCTTTTGTAATATAAGCTTATGAATCTAAAGCTTTTCTTGTATATACTATTTTTTATTATATATATATATATATATATATATATATATATATATATATATTCATACCTGTGTGCATATAATTATGCTATATATTTCCATATTATATAATTATGCACACATAATATATATATATATATATATATATATATATATATATTTCATATAGTTGAATGCTGTTAATATTTTATATGTGTATATGTGTGTGTATGCACAATTGTATGCAGTCACGTAGGCTATGTATGTTTAGACATGAGTATGTGTCTTATATATATATATATATATATATATATATATATATATATATATATATATATATATATACATGACATATATATGTCATACATGTCAATATATATATATATATACATACATGCTTAGATTTAGAGCCGTTCTAACGGATGCCTTGCATGGAAGACAGTTACCCAATATATTTTCTTAGCTCCGAGTCCATGAGAATTCGATGCAAGTCATCTCCCTCACCACCTGTTCTTCCTACCACCAGGAGCAGTGGAACACCCGGTGATCGTCATCGTAATCTCTAAACTTCTATTGCTCTAAGTGCCAACCTATAAATACCCATGAGTGAAGCAAAGCTATATAACGAGATAAGCCTCCAGTTTAGACTTGCATGACGAACATATTATTTTCACCATTCGACTACCAGTGGTGTTAAAATGACCCATAAAGCTGTTTCCATTAGTGGTGCTTCCCCCTCCACCCTATGGCTGATTTGAGAGGAAATTTTTTTATGACTTTATAGATATTTCTGTTCTGTACAAATTCCCAATATTTATTTTGCATTTTCTTTCACCAGATGACGCAGGCGTTGAATTTACACATTAACGGGGCGCGGTGGTGTAATTGTGGGTTCGGTGCCTTGGTTCGAATCCACATCAAGTCGCCGCGAGCAAGCCTTCACTCGCTATTGCTCGTGGGCTTCGTCTAGAAACTCCGATACAGTGTCCGCGTTGTAGTCTGGAGCGCCTTTGAGTTGTGACATTGAAGGAGCGCTACAGCAAATGCGATAGATAAATAAAATAAATAATAATATGAAAAAAACTATCACCAATGTACCCCATTAGTGATAGTCTATTTGTTTTATTTTTTGTTTTTTTTATCTGTCCCATTTGCTATAGCGCTCCTACAATCTCACTATACTCAGAGGCGCTATAAATTCCGAGGGCAAAGTTTAAGAATAAATGATATTGCTACAAAACTGTCCTAAAAGTATACCGCATTGTGAAAAATGGAGCTTATAATAATTATAATTGATTATTTTGTGTTTCTGGTATACCAAAAATGCTGATCGTGCACGCGCAAACAGCTTTTCAACTATAGGCGAAATCCTGTTCTATAAAAACCTCTGAAGTGTTAAAAATTAGCATGGTAGTGCCATCAATGGCAAAACATTGAGTGGAATTTCTGACAAGTCACGAATTCAGCGGTGCATGGAGTTGTGGAGTTCAGCATATATCCGAATTGAAATTGCATTCAGTACTGTAGTATTATATATAGTTCTGCTCTAATCCTGGAAAATTCATATATTTTTAACTACTACTTTTTAGTCTTCAATAAATTTCTCCTTTTAATAAATTTCTTCACACCAGTGGCGTGGTAAGGAATTTCTGATGCGGGGGGGCGTTATTGCCGGATGCTTGTTTTTTCTTATATAATTGGATAAAAAAAAACTTTTAAAAGACCGGTTTTTCCTAAGCCAATGGGGGGTTTTATCCCCCAGACGCCACTGCTTCACACTAAAGCACTAATGATACTAATGATGCGCAAATTGAAACCGAGTAATTTTCAAGTAGAAACCTTTATGAAATATTCAAATGTTCTTAATAAACAGCTTTAGCATTTTTCAAGCTCTTCTTTTAAAATTTACTTTTTTTTATCAAATCAACCGTGGCCATTGTGTTTTGCCACATACTGCAAAAACATCAACGGGCGCTCATGTAACACTATGACATTTGCAGGTCTTTGTCATGGTCGTGTCGAGAGAGTTTTGAATAAGCTGCATATAGGTTGTGAGCATGATAACACTAAGGAAAAGTGAGTTAAAGTGATCAAGGTCACTGGAAACCGGTGTCATAGTGCAAGAACAAAATATATTGCACTTCCAAAACGAGTAGACCCTGCAGCTGAAACGAGCTATAAAAACAATGATAATTGGTTTAAGTCTAGTATAGACAGGGATTAAACAGTCTTTATTTTTTCTTAAACAGGTTAATGATGAATTTTTAAAAAAGACGGCAGACACAAACGGGTGCTTCAGCTGTCTGTACAAGAAATTCAGCCACACGGTGAAACTCAAGGCTGCGCTTGCAGTGTTCGCCACGCCAGCTGATTAATCAACTGGTTCTCATGCAGTCATACTCAGAGCTATAGGTACCAACTCCAAAACTCATTCCTCAACTGCAATGCCTGACTTTAATTTAATTTTCTTCCAAGCAGTTCGTTTCTTCATCTTAATGACCAGCAGCGTTCCCCGCATTCATCACCAGTGTGAAACCATTTCGACAAAACTTCATGCTTTAAAAACGGTGATATTCATAATTTATGTCGACAGTGATATATTGATATTCATCAATTTTCTCATTTTTTAAAACCATTCTGTCATCCAAACGGGGCGCCCCGGAGCGGGTCGTGGGCAGCCAGGGCTGAGAAACATTGGATTTAGCCATCAATTAACCATTGGGCAATTTAACAAGTCGTGGTATATCGTTCGCAAGTAACAGCGTGGGCATAAAAGCATTAACAGCTGCATGGCGTATAGAGAAACCAATTTCTGCAGTTTCTGTTTATAACAGAACCTACACAGAGATCAACTTGCTGCAGTAACTTATGTTTCATCTGCTAAAGTATGAAAAGCCTATAGGCCTATGAGAAATGACAATGTGTCTTGGTTTATGTATACGATTGCAGCCATGGCTTCATGAAACAAGGCGGTACACCGCCCAGGTGGGTATAGCATCATAAATACAGAACTGGCGATCTCACATGTGGTATCCGACGATTCTGCCCTGAGTGTCTGCGGGTGCTCACAGACGGGGGCCTCTTCCATGCAGTTGTCTTAGGACTGCTCATGTTTTCATGAACTGTTCGTTTTTCGTAACTTTTAGACCATGGTGCAAGCAACGCTTTCCTACGTTTAAAAAAGCGCTATAGAAGTAGCATGGGAATTCGTTATTATAATTATATATAGGCCTAGTCTATATAAATTATGTGGGGCACGGTGGTGCAGTGGGTATGTTCGTCGTCTTACAGCCAAAAAGTTGCAGGTTCAAATCCACCTCAAGTCGCCGCGTAGGAAACTTAGGGCAAGTCCTTCACTTGCAATTGCTCAGCGTTTCGGCGTGAAACTCCGATGTAGTGTCTGCGCTGCATTCGGGAGCGCCTCTGGGTAGATTTTTAATTAGGCCTATCTTTGCGTGACTTATGATCAATCAATCAATCATTCAGTTGATAAAAAAATCAATCAATCACTCAATTGATCACAATATATCAAAAGCCCTACTCAGAGGTGATCCATGCCTATATAATAGGTCAAGCGAAAACACAGTCTTCAACAGCTGATGAAATTGAGTAAAGTTTGGGAGATTATAATTTTAGTCAATTAAGTGAAGCGAATTACCATGTTGTTTGACCAACCACAGATAAGGAATGGCTCTGCATTGCTGCAGAGCGCGGACCAATGTGGTCAACAAGTCATCAAGGACAGCGGAGCGCATTGTGCGGCGGCCCATGCGAGCGGAAAGGGGGGCGGCAAAGCTCACGCGGATAAGAGGGTGCACATGTCCAGCCCGATAAGCACCGCCCCACCAAAGATACTATTCTCAAAGAGATGGTTTTTTGGAAAGGAAGCCAGTGCAAGACCTGATGCCCATACTGTGAAATGCGGTCTAGCTATATATATATAGGGAATCCGCCAGTAAATCGTGCCGCAGCTCCGTGTAATATAGCACTGTAATGACGACAGAATAATTATAACTATGGATACTGAAAGCGACTTTGGACCAAATGAGTCTATAGTCGTAAAAGCATTAAAATACAATTATGTCGCTTTCAGTGTTTCTACTTTCAGTTGTCTTTGAGGAGGTAACGGATATTATACTGTTATTTTTGGAAGACATTCACACAAGATCTATCCATTAATCAATCAATCAATCAATCAATCGATCATTCAGTCTGTCTGTCTGTCTGTCTTTCTGTCTATCGATCAATCATTCAATCATTCAATCATTCAGTCTGTCTGTCTGTCTATCGATCAATCATTCAATCATTCAATCAGTATGTCTGTCTATCTATCGATCGATCGATCGATCGAGAAATCAGTTAATCATTAGTTAATCAATCATCAAATCAACCTATCAGTCGGTCAAGTCAGTCAATCGATCATTCAATCAACCAACCAATCTATCAATCGATCAATTAATCAATCAATTAATTAATTTATCAATAAGCCAATCATCTGTCAATGGATTAGACAATCACTCAATCAATCAATCAATCATTCAATCAGTCTGTCTGTCTGTCTATCGATCAATCATTCAATCATTCAATCAGTCTGTCTGTATGTATGTCTGTCTATCGATCGATCGATCGATCGAGAAATCAGTTAATCATTAGTTAATCAATCATCAATCATCAAATCAACCTATCAGTCGGTCAAGTCAGTCAATCGATCATTCAATCAACCAACCAATCTATCAATCGATCAATTAATCGATCAATTAATTAATTGATCAATAAGCCAATCATCTGTCAATGGATTAGACAATCACTCAATCATTCGATCAGTCAATAACTCAATCAACCATTCACCAATCAACCAATCAATCAATCATAATGGTTCATCTTCCAAACAAACCAAAAAATCATAAGGCTAACATGTGATTCCCATCTTGACCACAAAGAGGGTGATGTATTCCGATAAACAGTCACAGCAACTTACAAATTAAATTAGATCATAATACATGTATACGTGTAACGTGCTCATGCTGGCCCTTAAAAATAGTGATCACCAAAGCAAACCGTGGGCTTTACGTGAAATAAACGAATGAAAAGCACGAATAAAGAAGTCTCGTTTACTAAACAAAACGTTCCGTACAATCAAATTGTACAAGGCAGGCACAACAATCAACGACGCGGATGGGCCCGATGGGGTTCTGTGTGTATATATACATGTATATGCGCCTGTTTATCCTCACTGCCTAACAGTGTATACCTAACCGGGCCAAATGTTATACGTGAAGTTCGGTATACAGTGTCCTGCGGCTCCTTACACAGCACAAAATGTTTTCAAGTGCGTGAGAGTTCAAGCATGATGAGTACGCTGCAGACCGATACTGTTGGTATCGAGATGAGACGGCAAGGGAGAGGACTGGCCACGTACATTACCTAATGCACTGGGAGAGTGGGTTTAGGGCTATGGCTGCTCTGGCACGAATAGTGCACGCACGAATGAGAGATTGCTTTCGCTCTGTCCAGTTGTTTTACATGAGGTCTTTGTCGAATGGAAGGTTGAATCAACCTCTGGCGGAGTTAAAGCCTCTAACTCCGCCAGAGGTTAATTCAACCTTCCATTCGACAGATGGCGCTAGTGAACTGAGCAATATTAATAATAATAATCATATATGGCGTGATGGGCGTAATTTATTGACTAATTCGCTTGTTGAAGCACTCAAATCATTATAGGTAGCGCCATAATTTACAAAATTCATGTCAAGAATGCATGGCGCCCCCAGAAAATTTTGCAGGAGGATGGAAAATGCAACGGTCATGGTTTGAATTTTTAACAAAGATGGAAATTTCAAAGCACAGTAGTAAAACAAAAGAATGTTTTCACAACGTTCTCTAAGTGTGAATTTCTCAGTTTTATTTGAGTGACGTTTTAAACATTAATTTTGCGTTTTAGTGCGAAGAAATTATTTAAGAACCAAAACGCAGTATACTAAGCTTATAGTTAAAAATATGAAAATCAGTTTTCCAGAGCGAAGTGCCCCCTCTTGCACCTATGTGCGGGCGCCCATGCAAGAGTGTGACTTAAATACATGCAGCCGAACTGTATCCTAGTTGCAGAAGGTCGTTGAAGGTTGGTGAGTTAGTCAAAAAAGAGACAAAGCGTAGCGTGAAAATAATTATCTTTGCGTATTTATATTTTTTTAGACTTCCGAGATAGTCGAGGTAGAAGTTTTTGTAGAATTGTAATGGAGAAAAAATAAATTAATGCCTATTATAAATGTCAGGCACAGACATCACAATGAAACATCAACGTCAGGGACAGTCGTGCTATAGTGAGACGTAAACAATCCATTTAAAATATTAACTTTTAAAATTGTTCTTTCGACTAAATTAAGTTGTGAAAATTATTTATAAAATTAATTTACATAAATTGCAAGTCATCCTCACGAAAACACCGACATGAAATGATAAAGTAAAGCGGTATTAATATGGTAGGCCTACAGTAACATCCTTTATTGGAGAAAAGTTTTTAAAATCTAGAAATAGGACATTGTATTTACGACCAATGGTTTTCATTGAATATCTTTGAAACAACTTGTCGTAGCCTATCTCCTAGCGATTAACTGAAGAAATATAAGCAGATGTCTGCTAAAAATCAAAAGTGGAAATACGACAAGATAATTCTTAGGCGAAGAAGGGTCAAGAGTCAGTATAAGTACAAAGACCGTAGGCCTACATATATATACAATGCTATACACACACACACATATATATATATATATATATATATATATATATAGCCTATATATAAGACTGAAATCTTCTTCTCTGACGTCGATTACAAGTTTTTGGACTATAATGGGGTTTATAGGAAAGTGTCGATCATTTTTTTTGCAAAATAAAGGTAGATCTATTCATTATTTTGACTACATGTATGATTACGGCAGATTGACGAATAATTCTGTTCGCAAAGTAAACAAATTGCTTTTGGAGATTCAAAACATAATCTTTAGAATTAGAAGGGAATTTTAAGTGGGGCGATATATATGATTGAAAGTGAAATGGCCTTACACAAAATGTTCACGAGATTCCATTCCAGTCACGTAATATCTTATAGAGTCCTTGGTATTAGAAGGCTAAACGTATAAGCTTATGCATAGGCCGATAGTGATTATAATTATATTATTCAATTATATATATATATATATATATATACTATTATAGCGTAAGCATAATACAAGTAAAAATATGATATCCCTGCTATGCGATATCCTTACCAATCTTTGCACTGTGGCCAAGGTGCTAAGTCCGCTTTGCATGCCTACTATTTACGATTGAAAGTTGTGACACGCTGCTCTAAGTGATGTGCTGAGTTAGTAAAAAGAATCTTTATGTAGATCTAAGCTTTTGTCACTGCAGCAACGTCTTGTTCATGTCCGCGGCCCTACACCAGTGGAATGTCAATGGCAACATCATTATAAGTGTAAAAATAGTAGAAATGCGAATTTGCTCTTTTACTGAACTGCATAATTTGGCAATAATTGAAAATCCACGCAGACCTGAATTGACCATTATCCGCCTTTACCCATATATGCATAGACTAGCCTATATAGATCTAATTATACGTTCTACTCTGCTCTTAAGACTGTTCTCTTTAGCCGTGGTTGGGTCGGGAGCGCTTCTGAGTAGATATTAATATTGAAGAGGTGCTAGATAAATGCCTGAAATGAATGAATGAATGAATTATATATGAATATACAGGGTGGGCCAAAAAAAAAGACCCCCCCTAAGATTTTTGCCGATATCTTGACCAAAAGTAAGAATTTCGAAATGAAATTTTACAGTCTTAAAGGCAATTCATATTTACACCAGATGGCCGGATTTCATTGAAATATTTTTAACAGAACAAAAGTTATGCCACTTTTAGTGAGGCCACCCACCGTTTTTTGACGATTCAAAAACGCGACACAACAAAAAGTAATAAAAATTCAATCTAATTATTCTGGCCAATATCTTGGCCAAAAGTAAGAATATCGAAATGAAATTTTATAGGCTTAAAGACAATTCATATCTGCGTATGATGGTCAGATTTCATCAAAATATTTCCAAAGATACAAAAGTTATACCACTTTTAGGGAGGCCACCCTCCAATTTTTGACAATTCAAAGACGTAACGCAGCAAAAACACGATTTTATTAAGTCTCATCTCAAATAAGTATTATCAAATAGCCTTGATATTGACAGATGATCATTATTATTACTATTTAAAAAAGAAACAGGGTACCAGCGTAGCTGCACGACACTGAGAAGTCACTTAGCAAGATGACAATCAAATTTGGTAAATAAGGAATCTGTCAGATTAATCAGGGGTCCATCAAGAACTTTGCAAAGAGACTCGATTGAAGTGTTGGCACTGGTGTTGGGTACATTGAACACAAGTTGTGAAGCACTACCAAGTTCATTTGACAACAGTTACTTAAGATGAGACTTAATGAAATCGTGTTTGTGCTACTTTTTGTTGCGTTTCGTTTCTGAATCGTCAAAAACGGTGGGTGGTCCCGCTAAAAGTGGTATAACTTGTGTTATGTTTGAAATATTTTGATGAAATCCGGTCATAATGTGTAAATATGAATTGCCTTTAAGCGTGTACAATTTCATTTTGAAATTCTTACTTTGGGCCAAGATATTGGCAAAAAACCTAATTTTTTTGCGATTCGTTTTTGAATCGTCAAAAAACGGGGGGTGCCCTCACTAAAAGCGATATAACTTTTGTTTTGTTTGAAATATTTAGATGAAATCTGGCCATCATGTGTAAATATGAATTGCCTTTAAGACTGCAAAATTTCATTTCAAAATTCTTACTTCTGGCCAAAATATTGGCAAAAACCTAGGGGGGGTCTTTTTTTTGGCCCACCCTGTATATGCAATTTTATGCATGCATACACACAAATATAATTATACATATATACTCAGCTATATATATATATATATATATATATATATATATACGCAGCAACAAAATATATTTATATGGTTATGCAAATATTTATATATACTTTGAACTATCTGCATAAACATAGTCTATAAAGGTTGACACATTTACAAACAATAGACTATTAATTTTTTAATCTTTTAAATTTAATCGCCATTAATCGTTAAATTCGATCATTTGGTCTAAGTGAGGTACAGCCTGAAAACTGTGAAAAAATACAGTCACAGAGTTAGTTTTTTGCTTTCTTTAAAAAAAATGTCGAACAGTTGATTGCAATGAAAATAGTGTTGTCGCCATCTTGATTTTACCTATAGCATAATTGTGTAAAATGCAGCATGTAATGTCTGTTGACGAGTGGGTAATGAACGCACACTGAGAACATTTCAATTGTTAGATCTATATAGTTACTGTGGCATTCCATTTCAAAGCAGAAGCGCTCGTCCAAATCATTCGCGATCTGCAATCAGAAAATCACGATATATTAACTTCTCAATAGACAATGTATGAGAAGTGATATACATATATATAGTCTATGATATATATGTAATTATTAATATGTATATATTATATATGACTTTCAAGTTCTTTTTTGCGCCTACTAAATGCAGCACCTAAGCTTACACTGACAAAATAATATGCATGTCTAAAGTCCGAACAAGTAAATGTCCAAAACTACATTTTCATCCATAATTATGAGATGTATAATTATTGATATATTAAGTGTATGATGACCCGATATACGTATAATCGCCAAAAAAATATATATATATACGCAGCGCATGGATTTATATGCATGATATACCATTAATGCACTATGAATGCATGATTATGGGCACTACAAACGATCAGACAAAATTAATGTCGATTGGTTGAAGCACGTTAACATATTCTGGATAATGTGCTTGCATATAATTATGTACATATAAAGTATAATATATATATTATATATAGTATAGTATAGGCCTACAAGTCATAATATGCATGAATCAATACACCAAAGCATGGGTCAATCATATTATGCTTATACAAACGAATATATTGCATATATTATTATACAAGTATACATACATACAGTAATTGCGTAGATCTATGTTTTTTATTGCGCACTCTTCAGTTGCCTTAAGAGAATGGTCCCGTGGTGCGTTTGCAAGAAACTCAATGTTTGAAAAGCACTTTGTCCATTTACTTAGATTCGCGTGCCATAAAATTTAATATGTGTAATAAGACGCATATAAAAAACCCCAATTAGTAGCCTATAATAGTAATAATATAGGCATAATAGCGTATACGCCATTGTAAACCGGTGTCTTTAGTTGAGTAAGCTTACATCTGTTGTTCACGTTAGAATATCTTGGCCGATTAATTATTATGTCTGCATTTAATCGTTCGCCCAATTCTTTCATTTCATACATAAAAGTTTATGCATGTTTAGACTTTTAAATACTTCTTCATACAATGACAATTTATATGGGAATAATGTAAACACCTTGTTGTATTGTATTAAAGCATTTATAATGTGCTCCTCATAGGGTGAACTTTCAGAAGCGCTCCCAGTGCGCATGTTCATATGACTGACACATGCCACTATGACTGACACATGCCGCAGGGATAATAATTATATTTGGATTACACATTTTGCATAATGTTCATCATTTTAAGCTACTATGGATAGATGTTCAACTGTTTTAAGGTAATATTCAGACCAATGCTACTGATGCACAATAACTTTGACATTATTATTGTGTAAAATTTATTTATTTAAATTTGCCTACCTGATAGAAATTGGGAAAGGCTGAGTCTAACCATCAATATCTCAGTTATTCACATAAAACTACAACTAGGCAGTCGACTACAAATCGACAAGGATCCCATCTAAATCGAGCACTGGTTTCCACCTAATTGTCACCTAATTTCCATCTGATGTTCACCTAATTTCCAAAAAGAAATTTCACGGATAATCGTTTAATACACAGCTCCAAGTTTCGTCAGTATGAGTCAATTTGTAAGGGCACTGCGTTACACCCTTTATTTTAACAGAACTGTCGGTACCGGCTGGTGGATGTGGTCATGAGCCGTGACTCTGTAAAGTGCGATCACGATAAAGAGATTAGCAGAAAGTTAAACTGGAGAGCAAATAATGCATTCAAATAATGAAAGAGCCTCAAGATTCTTACCAATAATTGATTTAATTATCTCCATTTAATAATTAACCTACTTTAGTATTATAATTTTATTAGTATTGTGTCGGTGACAGTTATATAAAAATTACTAGCAGTTGTAAGAGACTACGTTTTCACAAATCATTTCGATTGAAAGCGACTACAACAGTATTAGATTTAAATATTATTTTAGGCCACCAAATCTTAGAATTATCACCACCCACTGTTCTTTATGCTTGATGCACGTTCTTGGAGCAAGAAGAGTTCATAACGTCTAGAAGTACGACAATGAGGCAACAGAAAAATGGAAAAAAATCCTAAAAAGGACACATATTTGTAGGCTATAGGACGAAACTTGAAATTCTAAATGTGGACGACAAGTACGTAATTTTTTTCCCTTCTGAAATTCTTATGCAGGTCTATAAGTTCTATAACGCCTGTCGTTTAGTATACATGACAGTGTCTAAACTCTGAAGCTTCAAACAAATTGCATTTATACATAAGACGATGTGACCATGGGCGGAGTTTATTAGAGGATAGGAGGAGGGCCACAAAGAAGGCCCAGAGTAATTTTTCACCATGAAAATTGTCATTTTTTTTCGGGTAAACCCCCCTCGCAAGAAGCCCCAGACAAGAAAATATATTGGCTTTTACGAGATTTCTGGCGGATCGCTAAAAAAAGATCATCAACTTTTTGGCTGAGAAAATTTTACGGTTTTCGTGGGATTTCGAGCGGATGACTAAAAAAAGGTCGTCAACTTTTTCGGGCAGAGAAAAAAAATGTCGGCGCCACTCGATCTGGACTAGTTAAGTGTCCGCCCTAGCCAAAGCCCAAGTTTGAACCCCCCCCCCCCCAAGAACGGAGACCAAACTCCGCCCATGGATGTGACCGATTAATATAAGTTGCCGCATTAAAATAATTCACTAATGTTACATGTTAACATGTTCAAAATTAATTGAATCATGCAAAATATCGGCCTGCATGAAATCCATGCTACAGAATTTAAAAAAATATACTTGCTTGGCGACTGTTGCTAGATTGAAATATATCGGCACGGAAATATTAGCGCAACTTAAAAATGAATATTATCCAGAACTGAGAAAATGGCAAAATCGAAATAAAAATAAATATTATCCAGAGCTATGAAAATGGCAAAATCGAAATATCTGTCCAGCTCTATTATCACATTGAAAACAAGAGTGCAAAATAATATTTCTGCATTGGTCACGACGTCAAAGCTCAGCCTGTGAGCGTAAGAAAGTGTCTGCATCGCGTGCGATTTACTTGTCCAAATTATTTGAGAGAGAAACGTCATAGTGAACGCATGAAAATTTAAACATAATAATGATGAAGATTTGACCGTGTTGTAGGCTACATCTTAAGAATATAACCAAAACATGGGAACCATAAGGGCAGGAGGAAACACTTGCCCCCCTCCCAACAATAGAAAATTGAAACGTGCTGTTCAACTGTTAGGCTACTTTTGGTTGGTTTACATACAAATTTCTTTGCACTAAAGCACCAATAATTATAGCCTACCAATGACACAAGTCATGCACATTGCGAAACTGGAATATTTACGCAATTTACATACAGATATATATCCTTCAAAAGTACCCATTGTACTTAATATTCTCTTTTGCATTTTTCTCAAACTTCAGCGAAATGAATTAACCGTGACCATTGTAGTCACCACCCCCGCAAAATATCTGCGGGGGAGTCATGAACCTAAGCAAATTAATGGATACTAACAGATCCGAAAAGTAACAGAGCTGAAAAGTATCGACATGTATCGACATGATATCATAATATTGTCTATAATACAAAACAGGGAGGAAACGCCTTTCGTAGATATACATGTAAATAGATGCATTAGAATATAATGTATATATATATTATACATATATATATTAAATTGGTGCACAATATTTAGCCATGCAATGTACGGAAGCAGCACGTCTTCATAAATATGCATACATGTACACGTGCAATGCGTGCATGTGGCTTTGTATGCGTCCTATTTCTATGCGTTTACATGACTGCTTTTATAATAATTATGTAATTTTAATTTTGTAGATGCATGTATGTTTACGCGGACACGTCATATACATATATGCAGATGTATAATATAACAAAGAGAGAGAGGGGGCATAAAGCCTATGCTCGAATGAATTATAATAGATATGTAAAATTGTATATACTATAAACATGTAGCATATATATATATAAATAATTATATATACAATTATACATGCACGTGAGCATAATTAAGTAAGCATATATATTAAGCTTATAGTCTATGTGTATAGACCTCTATATTCATTTATTTTTAGATCTGCCTCTGGCGTTGTGTATTCACTCTGAAAGACACCTTTGCATATCAATCTCGCTGAACGTTGTCAGTTTCCCAAAGACGAACCATGATATCTAAAGCGCAAACACATAGAGACTTTCGCACACGACCGTTGTTATCTTTGTTGCTTGATGAATGGCAATGATCGACGTCTCAACCCTTCTCAGCATGGACACCCAGTCTTCTCTCAACCCTTCCTCCATTCTCTCTTTCTACGCAAACACACACACACACACACACACACACACACACACACACACACACACACACACACACACACACACACACACACACACACACACACACACAGAGCAGCAGAATATGTCTGACGCTCGAGCTGAAAGGTCTACGGCAATTGCTCAAAATATTTAAAAAAATCCGATGTTTAGGTAGGCTACACAAGTACACAATAGGTGAATACCAAATGACATGACAACCAAATGAATGGGGGACGTATTCTTTGCAGTATGTTCTCTGTGGGCCTATAATCATATTATACTTTCATCGATGAGTAATAATAAGGCTGCCAGTTCGCATATATAAATGTGCACACAAATATGTATATTATACATACATGCATACATACATACATACATACATACATACATACATACATACATACATACATACATACAAACATACATACATACATACATACATACATACATACATGCATGCATGCATACATACATACATGCATACATACATACATACATACATACATACATACATACATACATACATACATACATACATACATACATACATACATACATACATACATACATACATACATACATACATACATACATACATACATACATACATACATACATACATACATACATACATACATACATACATACATACATACATACATACATACATACATACATACATACATACATACATACATACATACATACATACATACATACATACATACATACATACATACATACATACATACATACATACATACATACATACATACATACATACATACATACATACATACATACATACATACATACATACATACATACATACATACATACATACATACATACATACATACATACATACATACATACATACATACATACATACATACATACATACATACATACATACATACATACATACATACATACATATATAAGGTCTAGAGTGAAGGAGTGAAGGTCTAAGGCCTCTTCCTGAGTGGTTCTTTTGTTGGTCTCTCTGTACTTGTAGGTGTACCTTCATGAACCGTGGAGTTTTGATGTGGAACGCGCACAGCGAGTTCTCTGGAATCAATCAGTCAATCAATCAATCAATCAATCAATCAATCAATCAATCAATCAATCAATCACACAAGCAATCAAGCAATCACGCAATCAAGCAATCAGTCAATCAATCAATCACAATTTCTCTATCGATCTAACAATCAATTTATTAATCTATCAATCAATCAAACAAACAATCAATCAATTAATCAAACACACAATCAAGTAATCAATCAAACAATCAAACAATCAATCAAACCATCAATCAGTCAATCAATCGATTTCTCTATCGATCTAACAATCAATTTATTAATCTATCAATCAATCAATCAATTAATCAATCAATCAATTAGGCTCGATCGATCTAACAATCAATTAATCAATCTATCTATTTATTTTTCTTACTTTCATTCTATCTATCTATCCATCAATACATCAATCTGTCAAAAAATCATTCAATCAATCAATCAGTCAATCAGTCAATCAATCAAAAAAAAGCTCAATATAATGCCCCGTAAAAATACCTGCTCTCGGTCCAACCACCGTCAAAAGCAACATATTTGAGAAAGATAAAAAAGCACACGTGGAGTTCCTATATAAGTACCAGACTGAGATACATTGAGAAAACCAATTCCTTATAGAATCTATTCGGAGCCAGAATTGCGAAGATGCGATGTTGCTTTACAGAAGTGCGTTCAAGGGAAGGTGCAGCAGGTCACATTGGACCGCAGAGGCATGACGTCACTGCACCAGCAGATAAGCAGTGTATGTTATGCCAACGAGGCAACGCCAGAAGAAGCCTTCAAGAAGGCAGGAGCCGAAACTATAGATGCGTTGGTGTCCATTATAGTCAACCATGCATACAGGAACTTGTGCAGAGAAGAGTAGGCTATCTGTATATATACTGTATAATAGATATCCATAACTTGAACTATACAATCATGTAGGATTGATTATCACCAAGACTATCAATGACATCCCACTGCAGCAACATAGCCACCATCATCACAACCACCATTGACGTATTTGCCACAACCATCATTATCATCATCGTCGTCGTCGTCATCATCATCATAATCATCATCATTATCTTATTCATTGGTACCACCATTATCATCTTTATCACCAACGTCACCATTGCCACCATTGTCGCCATCATCGCCATCATCGTTATCACCATTCCTCTCATCACCATCATCGGTTTCATCATCACCATCATCATCATCATCATCATCATCATCATCATCATCATCACTATCATCATCATCATCATCATCATCATCATCATCGTCATCATCATCATCGTCATCGTCATCGTCATCATCACTGTCATCACTGTCATATCATCAACCATGCATCACCAATAAAAAAATATAATGCATCATCACCGTCAACATTTTCGTAAACGCGGCCAACTGCGACGTGCTGCAATGCATCTGTCTGCAGCCTTTGTCATATTTTCAACAAGACCTTTTCTTTGCAAGTCCATTGTCCAAATCTTTTGTGTTGCATAACCTGCGCGCGCGTGTCGAAATTCACAACTTCTGTTCTAAGCTCGATTTGCGGGGATAAGTTGAAGTAGTTTGGATAAATAAGCTAAACAGTTTAACAATAAAGTCAGAAACTCAACTTCATTTACAAATGACGTTTACTTCCAAACATCTAAAACAATGGGACCACCCCTAACAGAGATTATCTTAACGTAGAATGAAATATTTTCACTCCAGCCCGCCCGGCGTGGACATTGTTTTAGAGTAAATACTCTTGTGGCGAGTTTATCCTAAAACAGGCCGAATCTGTTCGGAAATAGATAGGCTGGGGTTAAATGTGAAGACTGTTTTTGTGGATGCCGGCAGAGAACCCCGGTGCATCTCTATCTCACTTACCAAACACAAACAAAGCAGTCCTGCCTCTGCATACGCCGTAATCAGTTGCAGACAATTGCTGCATTTGTCTTGCAGTTTGTCTGCTGCCGTATCTTCTATCTGTGCGCTTCGTTCCCCTAAGCCTATAGACGTTTTCTGGTCCATATAACAACGAATCCACACATGTGGGGCGCGGTGGTGTAGTGGTGGCGTCGTTGCCTTGGAGCCGGAAGGTTCGAGGTTCGAACCCACCTCGCCGCGTAAGGACCTTGGACAAGTCCTTCACTCACAATTGCTCAGCACTTCGGCGTTAAACTCCGATGCAGTGTCCGCTCTGCATTCGGGAGCGCCTCTGAGTAGAAGAGCTTGAATGGGCGCTATAACAAGTGCACATACAAACATAATATTGTATGTAGTCTATACACATCGAATATGTTACCAATAAATTAAATATTCATTGTGCATATAACAATGTGTCAAATATGCGCAATATGATTATATTACAATTATAATGTTGTGCATATAGTGCATGAACTTTGCAATTTACAATGCATAAAATTGAAGTACACGTGACTCCTCTGTCTATGTCTGTATCTGTGTGTCTTGCTCTTTCTCTGTCTCTATCTTTTTGTCTGACTCTCACCTTATGTTTCTGTCTCCATCTGTCTCCTTCTCTGTCTTTGTCTCTGTCTTTCTCCTTGTCTGTCTGTTCCTGTCTCTCTCTGTGTCTGTCTGTCTGTTGATCTCTCTCACTCTCTTTGCTCTATTCTTCTCACCTTCTCTCTCACACTATTTCTCTTACTCCCCCTCCCTCCCCTCTCCCTCCTCTATCCCTCGTTTTCCATCGATAAGATGCTTTGCAGTGACCTATAATAGTAATTATTGTTTTAACTGTTTACAGCTACAGCGCATGAATTGTTTTTTTCGTATACGTGCACTTGTTATAGCGCCCCTTCAAGCTCTCACTACTCAGAGGCGCTCCCGAATGCAGAGCGGACACTGATCGGAGTTTCACGCCGAAGCGCTGAGCATTATTGTGAGTGAAGGACTTGTCCAAATTTTTTACGCGGTGAAGTGGATTCGAACCTCGAACGTTCCGAAAGCAACGACGCCACCACTACCCCATCGCGCCACACATAACGGTTGAATCGAAGTGAAAATTATTTTTTGTTGTAAAAGATTTAAGCAAAAAAAACATCATGCAAACCCGATTCGACCGATTCCGAGTTCAAATTAAACCCGTCCATATGCCTTCACAGAATTCGGTCGCGTTTCAAATGGTGGTTCCGCAAGGCTTATATAGCGCATATTCAATATAGATTCAACACATTCAATTGCGGCCGTCTTGCGTACGCGTTTCCGCGTCGCGTTCTGGAAGGGACGGTGTGATGGAGGAAATGAGGGAGAGGGAGCGGGACGAAGAGGGAGGCGAGGGAGCGGAAGGGAGGGATGGAGGAGGGAGGGAGGCAGAGGAAGGGACGGAGGGAGGGGAACTGGGAGGAGGAGAGTGCTGAGTAGGTGGAGGGTAGGGTGCAGGGGGAGGTAGAGGGGGAAGGGAAGGAGGGGCGGAGGAGGTAGAGAGGGAGTGGAGGAGATTGCACGGGGAGGGGTGGAAAGACGAGGCGAAGGGGGGATAGGGAGGGGAGGGAGGGGAAGAGGAGAGGGAAGGGGAGGGGAACGGAAAGGGAGGGGAGGGGAGGGGAAAGGGGATGGTGAGGGGAAGGGGAGGTCAAATAGAGGTATAGGGCGGGTGGTTGGATGCTCTTTTCAGCCACAGCAACGCGTGGCCTGGTACGCTAGTAAGCATATGCCATAAAATGATTGGTCGGACGGTGGGAGGATCAGGTGGGGAAGGAGAGGAACGGTTATCCGCCTACACCTGATGTGTCATGGACCGAGGCGCAGCGACCGCCCTCCACACCCTCCGACCGGATAGCCCCCGAATGGAAGGGACCCTAAAGTGACCCGAAATTGAAACGTGACATTTATTCAAGCATTTGCAAAATCCATGTGGATTTTATTGACATTTTGCAGGGGTGCATAGTGGGTATATTCGTCGCCTTGCAGCTGAAGTGTGGCAGGTTCGAATCCACCTCACGTCGTCGCGTAAGGACCTTCAACAAGTCCTTCACTCTCAATTGCTCAGCGTTACGACGTGAAACTACGATGCAGTGTCCGCTCTGCAGTCGGGAGCACCTTTGAGTAGGGAACTTGAAGGGGCGCTATAACAAGTGCACGTACACACAAACAAACATACAAAACTGCAACGAGCGACCTAAATAATTAGAGAACAATGCATGTTTATGTTCCACTAAAACTTGAGTTTTTGGTAAATTCTTCCATGCATAATCTTTCTCATTGCCATGCATAATTAGCCTGTTTCGTTCAATTAGCGATTGTGCATGCTGCATGCAAGCTGCAGGAGGAAACATTTGCATTATAGAAACTTTTAGTCATCTTGCTAATATGTTTGCCGGGTCGGTGCATGACTTCAACCCATTTATTTCAATACTATTTTTTGTGTGGCCGGATACTTGCATGTCCGAGCGGCGCCTTTAGTCAAAGCGAACAAGTCTTATGTTTACGTATCAATCTTCATACATACATTGCCAACAACATACATTACATTCAGAGGACTGAACGCTAACACATTTGCAACACGGCGAGCTTCAAAGGTTTTGCTAGAACCGCCGCTCTCAGTGCGTAAGCAGCGTTTTGTAAACATCAAAGGGCTTGCACGGCTTTGTTCATTATAGACTCTTCTCAACAAAAGCCCACCTGCGTCGCTATTTATAATAGGCATACGCTATTTCGCATGAGCAATTGAGCATTGAGTATAATCTTGATGTTCAACAACTTGAATGTCTGTGTGGCGGTTCTAAGTTATAAGTGCAGTAAGGCTTAACTGAAACTTTGCTAGAGAGCAAGATGCTTGAGAATTTAGAAACTCTATAGATTGATGATTATACTTTTAATATGTAGCACTTCGGAACAGATATTTTCCTATATAACGGAGAAACGCCACATATATATATATATATATATATATATATATATTATTCTCAGAATGGTCGAATGACAAATTGAGCGAACGAAATAACAAATGAATTATGAGCTAAATTAATTAATAAGTTACTGAATAAATGAACATATGAGTGAATGGATGATTGGATAAATGAATGAATGGATGAATAAATACCCTCCCATTATGTGCATACATGTATAAGTAAAATGCACTCACGATCTTGCGAAGACTCGTACAGACGTATGCGTAGCCTATATATATACACATACACACACACACACACACACACACACACACATATATATATATATATGTATAATTGTATAGATACATATATTTTTTTGGCCAATTTTTGGCCAAAAATAAGAATTTCTAAATGAAATTTTACAGTCTTAAAGGCAATTCATATTTACACACGATGGCCAGATTTCATCAAAGTATTTGTAACAGAACAAAAGTTATGTCACTTTTAGGGCGGTCACCCACCGTTATATATATATATATATATATATATATATATATATATATATATATATATATATATATATATATATATATTCGTAGTTGTGCGTAATATCGTTCAAGTATAATGTGAATTATTGTTAGGCCCTATTATTATTGCTTTTGTTATCATTATTGTTTCTTATATTATTATTATTAGTAATACTGAAATATTGTCATTTGTATTATAAATAATATTATCAATATTATTATTATTATTATTATTATTATTATTATTATTATTATTATTATTATTATTATTATTATTATTATTATTATTATTATTATTATTATTATCATTATTATTATTATTATTATTATTATTATTATTATTATTATTATTATTTATTGCACACATACTAGAATGCACAAATAATTATTATTATATAATTATTATTATTTTTTAGCGCTCGAGGTATTTATGATCCCTCAGCCTTTAAAAACAATAAATTATTATTATTATAATATATTTTTCTGCCCCGATAGGTACATATGATTCATCGGAGACTTACACCCTAATAACTATTTTTTTAATGTTATCGTCAACAATCAACATTGGTAACCGGAAGTACAATTAGCAATCGAAGCAGTGGCTATTGCCGAACGAAAGGACGAAAGAAATTACATTTACAGATACTCGACCATTGCCCCTCTTTCTGACTTCCACCCATATGATTGAATTATGATTTTTTATCATCTCTTATTTGTTACTGGCTACGGTATTTCAGCAAGAACTCAATAAAACGAATATATATATTATATATATATATATATATATATTCATTCATATTGTGACAAATGATGATAACATTTTGACAATGCGATTTCTGTCGGGCTTTCTTTAATTAATTTTTCATAAATCTCAGTTTTTACCTTCTTTTACATATTCAACTTTTTCAACGAACATAATATAAAAATTTCAGAAATATTTAAAAAATCGACAACACGCTTTCAAAACTCATAATAATTTATGTGACCGAACTGGCAGGGGCTGTGCTTTTTCGAGACCATTCATGATTTTTGTGCAATCTGACATAATTGCAATGCATGCCATTAGTCTCTCGGGGCGAATCTATACAAAATTCACATTAGGTAAATGACAACGAATGAAGTTTTCACACCTGACACATGGTCGCCATTATCCTCTGTCATTTATCAAGTTCAATTATCCTCTAAACGTCAAACCAAGTATTGAGTGCGTATTCCCATTAATCAGGCATACTGTGTATGCAAATATGTCTGTATGGCTATTTATTTACATAATTATGCCTGCGTATATTTATTAATGTGTGTAAGTATGTAAGTATGCGTGCACGCATAATACACGTATGTACGCATGCATTAGTGCATTTACGCATATATTAATACATGCCTGCATCTACGTGTGCATGCATGAATTATATAAGCCAATATAATATTCATTTTTATATTAATTCAGCCGTGAATTTCTATAGAACCTCTTCATAGGAACTACTCAGAGGCGCTGCCGTCTCGAGCAGAGCTTCATGTTCAATATATT
>OX243813.1:51664605-51667105 GCA_945859605.1 Lumbricus rubellus | reverse complement strand
GGCACTTACACACTTAGCACTTAGTCCGTCCTTGCGCTGGCAGCGCATCGGGCGACACAGCCTCTCCACGTTATCCTGTCTTCTGCAGTCATCCGAGCATCCTCCCACGTCATTCCGCCGTCTTCCAAATCCTGAGTAACCGTGCTTCGCCAGGTCTTTCTGGGTCTTCCTCGACTCCTTTTCCATCCCGTCGGCGTCCAATCCAGTATCTGCTTTAGATTTCTCTCCTCTTCCGATCTATGAACGTGACCCAACCAACGTAAACGCATCTTCTTCAGCATGTCTTCCAGTTTCTCCATAGATGTTCTCCTTCTTACTTCTTCATTTCTGATCTTGTCCCTCCAAGTGATCTTCAATATCCTTCTCAGCCAACGATGATGTGCTGCCTCCAGTTTCTTTATATTGGCTTTTGTCATAGGCCATGTCTCTGCCCCATACAGCAACGTTGTCAATACCAAAGCTCTATACAATCTTGTCTTTGTTACTATACTGAGTCCTTTGTTCCTCCATATGTTGTTCAACCTTCCAAATGTGGCATTGGCTTTTCCCATTCTGCTACCAATCTCCTTATCACAGCTGCCATTGTTTGAAATAGCACTTCCCAGGTAGCAGAAGTGCTCCACCTCCTCCAGTACATCCTCCCCAACTTTGATGTTCTCCGTCGTTGTCCATTTTCCTATTTTCATAATCTTTGTTTTTGTGGTGTTGATCTTTAATCCGACCAGACCCGCCTCTCTCTCCACACTGTTCGTGAGTTTACTCATCCCTCCCCAAGACTCCTCCAGTAGTGCTATAACGTCCGCGAAGTCTAAGTCCGCCAGCTTTCCGGCTCCTTCCCACTCCAGTCCACACTCTCCATCTTTTGTGCTCCGTCTCATCACCCAATCGATCGTTATTGCTATTCCTGATAACGAACGATCGATGGGAACGGCGGTTATATATATCTCGCTGACTTTGACTTTATAAACAGCACAGTTCAATATTATACAGTTGCTGTCGTTTCGTTTGTGAAGACACTTGGCAACTGTTACAGTCCAAAGACGTGCTTGCTCACATTGCAATAAAATATATACAGGGTGGCTCAAAAAAAAATGTACCACCGGATAAAATGCGATAACTTCGCAACCGATTGACATTTTTCTCCGAAAATTTCCCAATTTGTAGGGGAATGAATTTCCAACAATCCCTGAAAGTTTCGCTTGAAAATTTTCTTGTTTGCAAAAGATACAGCTGTTCAAACTTAAAATTTTGTTTTTTCAAAAATCCGGAGAATAAAGTTCGAATACAATGTGATTTCATTAAGATTTTTTGCAAATTACATCATAAGAAATGATGATGATGTCCTACGACCTCACTAAGAGCTGTAAAGAAGCTGTTCATGCAGCAAACTGTTGGTATTTAGTGATATTTTATAGATTATGGACTCAATTCGTGAATTCATTACTGAACGTCATGGGCAAAGTTTCTGCGGAAGATAAAATGGAAACTCGGACGCTGCGTGAACAGAGACTGGGACATCGCGTAATCATAGCAAAATACCCAGTGAAAAGTGGAGCCTGAGCATATTGAAGGCTATCTGTAAACATGTTTATGTAACGAAGATCAGATGTTAGAAGCGAGGCATGGAAGTGGTCGCTTGGTCTGATGGAAAAAGTACGATTTTCAAGAAATTCGCTTGGTAATCGAAAGGGTCAAGTTTGCAAAGCACATTGTGGTTTCAGCATCAGATTTGCTGGCATGTGTCACGGGTGCCAGAAAAGACTGCATTTAATCCCATTCAGTAGGCTAAATGTCAAACTCATCACTGAACTCTCTTACCCAGACTCATTGAAGACCAGGTGAGCTCTAACATCTCGTTTTATTTTCCAGCAGAACAGTGCGCCTGCTTGCTCGCACGGCAAGGCTGATTATGATGACGCTACCTTATTTTTGCAATCAACTCCAGTAAATTTATTGGCAAAGGTGACTAACAACATCACCAGACCTTAGCCCTCTTGCTTACCACGTCTGGGAAGCTATGCTGCAAGACATTTCATCCCGAGTTGGAGAACATTGGCTAGCTGAAGGAAGTCCTGCTGCTAATGTGGGATCAGTTGCCGCAGGACTCGATCAACAAGGCCATACTAAGCTTCACAAAAAAAATTCGAGCTCGTATTAAAGCAGGGAGTGGACACTCACATCATACCCCACAATAAACTGCAAAACGTATTTCGGAGGCCGTAGTGAAAAGTGATATCATTTGACATGGAAATCAAGAATTGACGTTAATTTTTCCACGGAAATTTGAAAAAACGAAAATCAAAGTTTAAACAGCTGTAACTTTTGCAAACATAAAAGGTTTTCAGTGAAACTTTCAGGGATTGTTGGAAATTCATTCCCCTTCAAATTGGAAAATTTTGGGAGAAAAATTGCAATCGGTTGCAAAGATATTGCATTTTATCCGGTGGTACATTTTTTTTGCGCCACCCTGTAGAGGAGTTGTTTTAATGCGCTTTCTGGA
>OX243813.1:51657105-51662105 GCA_945859605.1 Lumbricus rubellus | reverse complement strand
GCATGAAAATCGAACTACTACTTTCAAAACTGTGATAGAAATACAATCTACTGCTGAATTGAATTAATGAAACTAATGCAAACAACGCATCTAACGCGCAGGCGGACAGATCGACGTTTCATTTTGACCGACCGACGATGTATGAGTCTTAAATAGCCTAACGCAAACAAATGTGACCATGTCTGGGAAAAGGGACCTAAAGTGGGGTTCTAGTTTCGGAGTTATAGCCCGTTTTAGATAGTCAGTTGCTGGTTGTCGAATTTTGGATTTCCTCTTCATGTTTCAGATAAATATAATGTCCGCTCAGTATAATTCGTAAAATTGTGGAGATTGAACCTTTAGTTACTAAAAATTGCATTTAAACCGGAGCAGGTAAAGGGACCTAAAGTGGGCCTTGTGGTAAGTTGTTACATAATCTGTTATTTTAGGTCGTTTGTTCACTTAATTTCGCTAAAAAGTGACCATTTACATGCTCGCATTCTTTCGCTATCAAACAGCTGTAATAATTATAATTATAATCGCATTTTTTGATTGCGCTATTGAAGGTAGGGTCAGTTAGGGTCAGTACTGAATTTGACGGTACCATCTTGCTAAATCTTTAAAGTTGATTTTCTCGAAATGATGATTTCGTCTATTACATTGTTACATTTTTAATAACTTCATCATTTATGGACCAAACTTTGTGCAGTTTCTTTTGTCTGAAAGCTTGTTTTAAGCTGGATTTGAGGATACTAATAAGTCCATATCCCACTTTAGGTCCCTTTTCCCAGACATGGTCACAAATAATTAACAAGATCCTTCAAGGTAAGCTCGAATATGGTAGCCTACTATACCCCATTCTTGATTTGATTAAATTTATGCAAACATTGTGACTGATGATACAATTGTTCGCGATTTGTTGACTCGAGTAGGAGGCTTATTAGGCTAATGAGCCGCTAGTCATAGAAATAAGGCTTTGACATCGAAGCGTGTAGGGACCTACGATACAATTGTTCGCGATTTGTTGACTCACTAGCAGGCATGAATGGAATACGTTGGGTCCGATAAACAGAACTGACTTAAATACGAGACTCTTTCAAATCTTATAAAGAATTCTAATTATGTACTCACTTAGACAATAGACCACATGTTTCCTATCGTCGGCGGAATCTTTATCGCTTCGCTGAATAAGACCCGTGTTCATCGGACAGTCTTATGAATTCATTTTCTATGGTAACTCGACCCGGACCACCTTTGGACTACTCTTACGGACAACCCTTTTGACTTGACGCAGCGCTCGTGAATAAGCTGGTGCTCCACACTTGGCTTTCGAATGGCACTTTAGAAGCTTGGAGATAAGGCTACGATTACGATTAGGGCCTGCCTAGGCTATCACTATTTGAACAGTTTAACAGCTTCAAAATTTCACTTTCCATTAGGCTAATGTAAATTAAGCTTAGTGTGAATAATTTTCATACGAATTCTTTCCGAAACAAACGCAAAAATAACGTTTCTCTCCGAAAGTAACTAAAGAAAATGAGCAACATCAACAAGTTGAGAGACCAAGAATTGCTAGCTCGCATGCGCACGATCGAAGGTCAGTGTCGCGATATGTCTCGTAAGCCAATTAGACTCTAAGAAAACTGGGTCGGAGGCGTGGCTTGAATAATAATCATCCTTGTTGTCAGGCAAGCAATAATGAATGCTTAAAACTTTGACCAAAACCTGCTCATTTAAACGGGTGAAACAGCTTTTATGGACCATTCAGTACCATATTGAAGAGAAAATTTATTATGTGGTAGACACGACTACAAGAAATAGTCCATATGGCGTATAATAGCTCTGTCGTTCGTAGCGAATTTTAACTTTGAAAATAGCTCATGGAGCGATTGATTCAAAGCAAATTTTGACACCACATGCGGTAAAAGTCATTTTTTCAACACTAAACATTTGAATTCAAAATTTTTAATTGCAGATATTGAAAGTAGACATATTTTTAAATAATAATACACCATAAAACCATTTTTCGTATTTTTGAGGGTTATCGCCTTTACTCGCCTATATCTCTGTATCTGTGTAGCGACAAGCGACGGCTTTCGATCGCGCTTGACACAAATCTTTATAAACAGAAATGTAAAAAGTTTGTTTCTAATCAAGGATCTCTGAAATGTTTTGACCGATTACTTTCAAAATCGTACACTATCGAGTTTTTAAAGGCCTTTTTGGAGAAAGCGCAATCTTTTCGATAGAAAAAACAACAACTTTGCATTCGATTCGAGCGATTTTCTCACACAACGTGCATTCAAATGCGGCCGTGCTTTTATGGGCATTTCAGCGAGTCATTTTATACCGCATTTACCTATCATATGTAGCTGTCGGTTTGTACAAAATCAAGGATCTCGGAAAGTCTTCACCGGTTGCTTTCAAATTTTCACATAACCGAGCGGCCGGATTTTCATTTGCTTTTTGGAAAAGGCGCAATCTTTTCGCACACTTTGCATAAAATTACAGCGATTTCGATTTCAATTTTCACACAACGTTGCATTCGCGAATGCGGCCGTGTTTTAATGGCGCATATCCGCGCGTGTTGTAATAGCGTTAAAAGTTGGACTTCCCGAAGGGAGGGGAGGAAACGGAAAAAAGGGATGCAAGGAGGCAGTGGAGAGGAGGTAAGAGGGATGGACGGAGGGAGGGAGGGAGTCCTCTGTCTGTCTGTCTGCTGGTTTTTCTATCTCTGTCTCTCAGTCATAGACTCTGTCTCTCTCTGTCTCTGTCTTCCTCTTTCTCTGTCTGTCACTGTCTCTGTCTCTGTCTCTGTCTCTGTCTGTCTGTCTTTCTTCTGTCTGTCTCTCTTTCTCTCTTTCTCTGTCTGGCTCTGTCTGTCTCTGTCTGTCTATGTCTGTCTGTCTGTCTCTCTCTCTCTGTCTCTCTGTCTCTGTCTCTGTCTCTGTCTCTCTGTCTCTGTCTCTGTCTGTCTCTGTCTCTGTCTCTGTCTCTCTTTCTCTCTCTCTCTCTTTCACTCCATCTCTCTATCTCTCTCTCTTTCTCTTTCTCTTTCTCTTTCTCTCTCTCTCTCTCTCTCTCTCTCTCTCTCTCTCTCTCTCTCTCTCTCTCTCTCTCTCTCTCTCTCTCTCTTTCTTTCTGTCTCTCTGTCTCTCTGTCTCTCTTTCTCTATCTATCATCTCTGTCTTTTTCTGTCTCTATCTCTGTCTTTCTGTCTCTCTGTCTCTCTGTCTCAGATGGTATCATCGTCATCGTCATCATCATCATCATCATCATCATCATCATCATCATCATCATCATCATCATCATCATCATCATCATCATCATCATCATCATCATCATCATCATCATCATCATCATCATCATCATCATCATCATCATCATCATCATCATCATCATCATCATCATCATCATCATCATCATCATCATCATCATCATCATCATCATCATCATCATCATCATCATCATCATCATCATCATCATCATCATCATCATCATCATCATCATCATCATCATCATCATCATCATCATCATCATCATCATCATCATCATCATCATCATCCTCGTCGTCGTCGTCGTCGTCGTAGTCGTCGTCGTCATCATCATCATCATCAACGTGATGATGATGATGATGATGATGATGATGATGACGACGACCATGATGGTGATGATGTGATGTGCCTATGATTTCTATTAAAGCAATATCACTTTTCTTCAGCAGTCTATTCAGAATAACAAGGACGGATCCCAACGCTGAAAATGCAGATGGTATAATAAAGAATAGGCCTACATCTACCAACTCAACTCGGCCACTATAAATTGTAGACCGTCTTCATAATTATATGCAGCCCAAGGTTTAATGAAGAATAGGGGCTATACATATCAACATTTTTATCGTTTGTTTGTTTGTATACGTGCACTTGTAATAGCGCCACTTCAAGCTCTCGCTATTCAGAGGCGCTCCCGAATGCAGAGCGGACACTGCATCAAAATTTCATACCAAAGCGCTGAGCAATTGCGAGTGAAGGACTTGCCCAATGCCCATGGTCTTTACGCGGCGAGGTGGATTCGAACCTCGAACCTTCCGGCTCCAAGGCAACGACGCCACCACTAAACCGCCGCGCCCCACATGACGATGACGATTTTGTGACTCAATGGCATGCCATCGCGAAACAACGTGGACAAATTATTTTCATTATATTGCATTGTGTACACACGCAGTGGGAAATTGTGATTTTTCTACTGTGCATTAAATGTAAATAATGTTCCCTGAATCGACTGTAATCTACCTAATAATTGCCAGGCAATTATACTACAGCTTGCACGGCTTGATGTCCGATTTTGTTCACTTTTGAGCACCTGTCAGAAAATGTACCTCAACAGCGACGAAGTAATTATCAAAATTGTCAAATTCATTATAGCCTGTGGGTCACGGTGTCTGGCGCACAGTGTAGCCAACAAGTCAACATAAAACTGTCAGGTAAATATAATTGAACCAAGTCAAGGTGTGATTCATCAGAAACAGAAAGGTTAAAGGTCATGCCAAAATATGCGAAGAGTAAACGAGCCAACTATGGCACTGTGTGTGTGTGTTTGTGTGCGTGTGTTTATACATGTATGTGTGTGTGTTTGTGTGTGTTTGTGTTTATATGTGTGTGTGTTTGAATGTGTGTTTGTGTGTGTGTTTGTGTGTGTGTTTGTGTGTGTGTTTGTGTGTGTGTGTTTGTGTGATTGTGTGTGTGTTTGTGTGTGTGTGTGTGTGTGTTTGTGTGTGTGTTTGTGTGTGTGTGTGTTTGTGTGTGTGTGTGTGTGTTTGTTTGTGTGTGCTTGTGCGTGTGCAAATGCTTTTCGTGTTATTTTGAAAGCATGTAATTTTGGCGAGCATGCAGATTATCACGTCAATAATATTTATGTCATAATTATCAATTCCATTAGGCCTCTCACAGTCGGAGGACACACGCAGCCGACAAATAGTTAAATAGCTGGCTCGCTCATTGGAAGCGATGATGACGATGATG
>OX243813.1:51622105-51652105 GCA_945859605.1 Lumbricus rubellus | reverse complement strand
TGACAACGCTCAAAGAGATTGATATGCTAAGTTGTCTTTCAGAGCGAATACACAACGACAGAGGCAGATCTAAAAATAAATTGAAAATATGTATGCACATTTACATAGCGTATACATGTATACATGCATCTACAGTATATATCTATATATACACTGTGCCCCATAAAAAAACACACCAAAAAACTTTTCAAAAATCTTCTATAAAACTAAACCAATTGTAATAAAAGTTTGTATGTTGTTTCTCATATAATTTTGCCACAAAATATTTTACATTTTACTTACTCACAGAAGTGGTTGCTGTTGGAGGCAGTGACGCAGACTAGACGTGTTTGGAAACATTTAAACAGAGATTAGTAACTTATGGTTAAAATGGTTTTCAGCAGCGAAGATAAGCTTTTTTATTAAGAATTTAGTATTGTTGAAGGGTTACAGTAGCCGTCGGTTGATAAAAAAGTTCCCGCAGAAGGGTTGGAATAAAAATGGCCTCGATGTACTGCTGCGAAAGATTCGAAAAAAGGCCAACAATACGGGACATCAACGAGTTGAAGGAGCGCCTCATCGTTGTGTGGGCACAGTTGAAGCAGAGTGTCATTTACAAAGCTATTGAACAGTGGCGGCCAAGGCTGAGAGCCTGCGTTGAAGCGAAGGGACATCACTTCGAACATCTTCTTAAATGAAACATTACTTTTTCTTATTTAACATTAGACTTACATGCGTTTCATGACAAAGTTTTTTGGTGTGTTTTTTTATGGGGCACAGTGTATATAAAT
This sequence comes from Lumbricus rubellus, assembly GCA_945859605.1. Classification (NCBI taxonomy): domain Eukaryota; kingdom Metazoa; phylum Annelida; class Clitellata; order Crassiclitellata; family Lumbricidae; genus Lumbricus; species Lumbricus rubellus. The sequence goes on along the minus strand of OX243813.1, from coordinate 51,651,335 downwards.
ATATGTGTGTATAAATTATATGCATTCATGAATATATACACACACACATTTAAAAAATATATATATAAATATATATATATAAATATATATATAAATAAATAAATATATATATTTATATATATATATATATATATATGCAATGACCTTACAAACTTGTGCACAATAAATAAAGAATCATATTTATTCCTAGACAAAAATGTAAAGAAAAGCAAACATACTAACAGTTATTTATGCTTATTCATAAAAATTATATAGATCTACACACTCTTATGGAATCACGAATACTTGCACACATAATAACTTGAATTTATGCTATGTACTTCACACATACATGCATACATAAATATAAAAATCATGCTTGCATTGCATACATACATACACATATGCATACATGCATACATACATACGTACATACATACATACATACATACATACATACATAAATTCACACATACATACATACATACATACTAGCATACACGCAGTATTAGGGGTAGCAGCTCGACTACAAACTGGCTATAAATGTACTTTGCTCATTCCCGGACTACTTGAAGTACTGAGCGACTATATCTTGTTAGCGAATTCGTTCATTCAGATCAGCTGCATGGTTTCATCTCCCAGGATATCTTATCTGTGTTGCAGGTGCTTTGGTGAAACAGAACCTCTCTCCAGTGGAGTATATATATATAAATATATATATATATATATATATATATATATTACACGTCTATATATATTACACGACTGCATATATATATATATTACACGACTATATATATATATATATATATGTATATATATATATATATTACACGTCTTTGTATCGTCCCTAACCTCGTGGGCACAAAGGTGGAAAGGGCGGCTGTACCACGTGGCTGGCCCAGCCAATGAAAAGGCCTGCAGTCGCAACAGGGGTGTACGACTCCTTTGTGCACGTACACGTATGTAGGGCAAGTGCATGGGTGTCAATGTATCTGTGAACGCACACGTAAATTCCTGGCTAAATTTAGAACGCATTATACAGAGAAAATGTGAAAAGTGCTCGCACTAAACGTATTATTATTATTATTATTAATTATTAATTATTATTATTCTTGTGGATGCTGTTTTATACTGCATTAATAATTGTTATGATAACATTTCTGTTTTGGTGATTGTTTAGCCATCGCAAATCACGAATATTTGTAAAAGATGGCGGAAACCTTTTTAAAGCTGTCGCTCAAATGAGTCAGTGTTGAAGACGAAATCCGCTATTATTTATTTTATACATTATTTTATTCATATACGTCTGCTTATTAAGCAATGAGGTATTTATTTAGAAATTATAATGACAATAAAAATAATAATAAGAAGAAGAAGAAGAAAAAATACTACGACTAATAATAAAATTTAAAAAAATTTGTCCCGAGGTAGGCCTATTTAGGATCCCTCAGGGACTTATCACTTAACTAGGCTACTGTTATAAAATTACTATTAATATTATTATTGTTGTTATCATTACTATAAAAGCCATTATTGTTTTATTATTATTATCATTATCATTATTATTATTATTTTTTTATTATATAATCATTTATTACTTTTGACAAAAGTTCCGAAGAATATTATCATTATTATTATTATTATTATTATTATTATTATTATTATTATTATTATTATTATTATTATTATTATTATTATTATTATTATTATTTTTATTATTATTATTATTATTATTATTATTATTATTATTATTATTACTATTACTATTATTATTATTATTATTATTATTATCATTATTATTATTATTATTATTATTATTATTATTATTATTATTATTATTATTATTATTATTATTATTATTATTATTATTATTATTATTATATACTTTTTCATATTATTATTATCATGGTGTAATAACAACAAGAACAACTACTTTCTCTTTCCTTGCTTATCTATTGTTTCAGAGATTCAATACAGTCGCTTTTCGTACCACCACTTCTACCAACAAAGCCATAATATTCCAAGACTAAACTCTGCAGTGCAATAAATATTACAATATTTGCAAATCCCGAGAAATCATATAAACCTCATGAAAAAATATTATTTTAAAATTGTATAGGCCTACAGAAATCACAACAGCATTAAAATTAATTTTAATCATACGAATTCACTTGCCTAAAAAATTTCAGCTACACATTATTGGTTTTTGTTGGGTATCATTGTTGATATTTGTCAATATATGAAAGAAAATTTCTATTTTCGTAGTTAAGTCTTTACTGGTCAATAATATCTAAAGATGAACTCAACTATGCCTATTCCACGACTCCTCTGTCCATTTAATCTTATGTTCCACTCCTAAGTAAAATAATGCACCGTTAAATACGTCTAGTTTTACAAAGCACAATCTGTGAATGATATAGATCTATTATAATGTGATCAGTCAATGGCAAAATGCGCCAACATCTGATTAATGTACATAGAAATACACTTGTATACACAACAAATGCATGATGCATGGCACAAATGCACAAATGCACAAGTGCACACTGGTCACTGCACGCATTGTTGGCGTTTCACCATTGCAACGCCAGTGTACGTCGGTGTACAAGGGGCTCAGCTGCAGCAGAAATCACGAGTCAACCTTCTGAAATCATTATATATATGCATACATTGCATATATATATATATATATATATATATTTATTCTATTGAGCCTGACTAGCCACTAGCTGCAGCCTGCATATAAGGAATGAATAAATGCATGAACGAACGAATAAATAAATGAGTGAATGTATAATGGATGAATGACTGGATGAATGAATGAAAGATGGATAAATGAATGAATGATTGAATGAATGAATGATTGAAGGGTGACCTAATAATATTATAACAATCACATGCATGCAGGTCATGAGTGTGACTCCGTGTTTATGTAAGTTTATTCATCTTTTTATGTATTTGCACGTACATGTACATGTATATGCATAGGCCTATAATAATGCATGTAGGCCTATGCATGCATGTGTGTAAGCATATATTCTTTCGCACATGATGGCACACCATAATTTATAATATTACATACCTATGCGTTCTTTATACTGTCAAAACAATCCAACAAAAACATGAAATTGAGCATAATAAGAGAGTTTTAAAAAAAAGCATTCAACAAGTAAAAAAGATTAAGATAGGCTACTAAAGACTGTAGGAATTTATTAATGGAGTATAGTAAATAATTTTATGTACGATCTACGGATAAGGTGAGAGCAGCTGTCCTTGATCCCAATTGAGAAGTGGTGAAGGATTGGAGAGGTGGTATTGCAGCAGTTGATTTACTACTTTGATGATTTACTACACTTTCTCCATAATATGCATTATGGAGAAAGGAGTGTGTGCAAAAAATGTGCATGTCTGACGCATTAAATAGCTCAGCAACAGTACTGTTGGTAAGCGTTTCTATAGATGCCTTTAGTTCTTTGTAGGGATTTCCCCCTCCCCCGTCATTCTATATCTGAGGCTGTAGGGTAAGTTCCAAACAAGATGGCGGAGGCATATGTAGTAGTTTCGTAATGTCAGTGCACGGCTTTGTGGCATTGTGGATGGCAAAGTGAGAAGGGACACTGGTTTTGAGTTTTCTGATAGCATAGAATTAAGGAGAAAGAGAAAGTTTCTGTGGAGTGACTGTGTGAAATAGGTGTTCGAGTGTAGCCTATCTTGCAGCATGACATTTAGCATTAGCATTGTTAGAGTTCTGTTCTGTATATCGAGTTGCACGTTCTGTCTGTCTGTCTTTCTGTCTGTCTGTCTGTATGTCTGTCTGTCTGTCTATCTGTCTGTCTGTCTGTCTGTCTCTCTTGCTCTCTCTCTTCCTTTCTGACTCTTTCTTTTTGTCTTTGTCTTCTCTCTCTTTCTGTCTGTCTCTGTCTGTCTGTCTCTCTTTCTGCATCTCTCTCGATATTCCCCCCTCTCTCTTAACACTGGTGGCTATCCGCCCTGTTATTTGAGCCTCTGCAGCGTTTTCCCACCGTAGTCTTGTTTGTCGGACCATCGATGCAACCTCCCTTCCTCCATCCATCTCTCTGACAGGCTTCTGGCCCATGGTACGGGGTAGGGGCCTCTTTTGGGGGTACTGCCAAATCTCCGCTGGCCAGCTTAGTGAGGTACCACGTGACCAGGCTGTGAGAAAAATCCTTTAAGTATTGGCCCTGGGGGAGGAATTGGGCAGTAGTATGAGTAAGCTTATTGGGACCAACCACAGAGCTGGTAACCTAGTATACATTGCCACGGCGGAACTAAGTCATTCTCAGAGGTATGTGTATTGCCAATCTCTATCATTATAGGCTTTTTATAAGTAATTCGCGTACATTAGCAGTACTGACATACAGACATGCATTACATACATGCATGCATGCATGCATGCATGTTACATACCTGCATGAAAAAGCATTTGGATAATTATATGGATAAATGCACATTATATACTATAGGCCTGATACGTGTGTATCTAGATGCGATAATGCATGCACGCATACAAAATATAATAATAAACATGTACACCGTGATTAAAAAATGTAAGCCAAATTGTTTTGCATATATCTCTGATTCTCTAGTCCCTAATGAAATTTTGGAATCATATTATTGGTCCAACTCTCTAAATGTTTGGAAACTTTTAGTGTGATAATATGTTATCAGGCATTGGAGATATTTGATAAACAGTTTGGCTTAGTTTTTTTTACCACGGTGTATGTACAATTGTGCATTGCCAATCGCTATCCTTATCGGCTTTCATAAATAAGTTCGCGTACATTAACACTGTACTGCAGGGCTGAATTACTATTGCCTCATGATTTTTAAATTAAGTCCACATTTAATAATTTTTTCTCTGGTAAAGTATTCTGTATGGTGCTGCCGCATGCTCGCGATCAGACAATTATATGTTAAAATGATTTCAATGTATATGCATATTTACATTTATATACATATGCAGATATATATATTATAGTGCCTAACTCCGACACTACCAGTCCGTGCTACCAGTGTATGTCAGTTAGTGCCACTTGCGTATCTGGGAAAGGTAGGGGTGACGTCAATGAAACGCGACACCAATGCACTGCCAAACTCACGAAATATGATTCGTGTACGCGTATGACTGCACAATGGATAGGCTATTGTTATCGACAACACTGTTTTATAGCTTACATGCAAACACAATGAACACAGTATATATAATTATATATATATACACACTTATACAATATATATTCATTATAATATATAGGCCTATACATATATGCATCTTCATTACAATAGATAACTGCATAGTGCATTATTATATAAGCTTAATATAATTATATTTTTAATAGCATTGCATATGTACATGCATATATATATATATATATTTAAATAGTGTATATATGTCATTGTATTCTCTATTTTTCAAACAAGTGCAATTGAATTAGGAGAACAATGATGATTGCTCGCCTCCACAGGATAGATCATCATATGTAATGTTGACTCTATCCCCTTCACCGAATCCATAATAATGAACTTCTCTCAGCACTGCTGCATTCTCCTCCTCCACGTGCACTCTCCATTTTAAACCAGTAACCGACCCTCTCCTATTGTAGGCCTACCACAATATGATTTTGCACCAGCGGTTTTGGATTTGAACCCGCTGGTGTGGACCATCATCATCATCAGTGGGCTATGATGGATTTCTATTGTCACTCTTGAGGGTCTAGATACAAAACGGCTCTTTCGAAGTGAGTCATGACGAAAAGCTTGGCTCTCCGGCTAAAGGATGGCCGTCTAAAGTGCGCACTTAGGCCAAATGAATATGGATCTCTACCGGTCGGCTCGTCTCTATATATATACGTGTGCCTAGCATTGCCTATGCCATGGTCTTTCTGCGTGTAACCGCTCTTCTATATACTCGAGGAACAATAAACAGATGTCTCGCAACTCTTACCTCTCAAGTATATCGCTTTAGGATTGTCGAGCGAGCTCGTTAATTCTCTCAGTCAGCTAGTCAGTCAGTAAGTCAGTCAGATAGTCAGTCAGTAAGTCAACTAGCTATATGGTCAGTACACTAGGCAGTCAGTCAGCTAGTCAGTCAGCTAGTCAACTATGGTCAGTCGCCTAGTCAGTCACTCGGCAAGTCAGTAAGCAAATCAGCTATATCCAGTCACTCACGAAGTCAGTCAGTAAATCAGTCAGTAAATCAATCAGCAAGTCAGTCATGAAGCTAGTCAATCAACTAAAGCCAATCAACTAAAGTCAGTCGTCCAGTCAGTTAGTCAGTCAGTCAGTCAGTCATTCAGTCAGAATGATAGTCAGCCAGCAAGTCTGTCACCTGTAGTCAGTCTGCATGCTAGCATTATACGCATGCACTCGGTCGCTTATTAGCATGCAAAGATTCGTGGCGAAATTCGAGCGGACTCCAGGACTTGATATTTTAATTAATGCAATCAACACACACGTTAACTATATAACTATAAGCTTATACCATAGAAATTATACATTTCAATACCAAAATGACACTTAGAAATTGCTAAAAGCTTAAATGTAATTGAGAAAGTGTTGCATTAACATACAACAATAATATTGGTAAGGTCAAAGTCCATAGCGTTTCTTTGGAAGCAAATACAATCGTCATCATCGTTGTCGTCGTCGTCGTCATCGTCATCGTTATCATCATCATAAAAAATTGTCAACAACATCATCGTCATCACCATAATTATCATCATCATCGACATCGTCATCGCCGTCGTCAACACAATAAAAATCATCATCATCATCATCCTCATCCTCATCATCGTCATAGTCATCGTCATCGTCATCGTCATCCTCATCCTCATCATCGTCATCGTCATCGTCATCATCACCGCTATAACTTATTATCATCGCTATTATAACTATTATCACAGATATCGACAAACATATACACGCAGAGGTATAGAGGGAGGCAGAGAGAGACAGAGAGACAGTGAGAGAGAGAGAGAGAGAGAGAGAGAGAGAGAGAGAGAGAGAGAGAGAGAGAGAGAGAGAGAGAGAGAGAGAGAGAGACAGAGACAGAGACAGAGACAGAGACAGAGACAGAGACAGAGACAGAGACACAGACACAGACACAGACACAGACACAGACACAGACACAGACAGAGACAGAGACACAGACAGAGACAGAGACAGAGACAGAGACACAGACAGAGACAGAGACAGAGACAGAGACAGACAGAGACAGACAGAGACAGACAGAGACAGACAGAGACAGACAGAGACCCACCGACACACACACACAAAGAGAGACAGAGTCTGGGACGTTGGATCTGTTGTATAATGGCACTCGCAGCTGTTCTGAATAATAATATTGACTTAAACCAAGTCACCGTGAAGTATATTATTAGGTTATTAAGAGTGACCTGATCTTCGCAGAGGACTCTGGGTCAAGAGGCAGACCAGTATATTCAGCCGCATGGCTATCTCTCAGCGTGCGACCTGACTTAGGCCTTCTACATCGTATACAACGCATGCACACGCAGGGTATATCTTTCTGTCTCTGCTTCTCTCTGGCTGTCTTTCCCACCTCTCTTTTGGTACGCTCTCCGTCCGTCCATCCGCCGTCCGTCTGTCTGTCTCTGTCTCTGTCTTTGTCACTGTCCATGTCTCTGTCTCTCTGTCTCTCTGTCTCTCTCTCTCTGGCTGTCTGTCTATCTGTCTGTCTGTCTCTCTTATCCTTTCTTCCTCCCTTCCTCTCTTCTTCCACTTCTCACTCCCGCCCTTCCTCCCTCCCATTCATTTATTAATTCATACATACATGCATTAATTCATTCATTTATTCATTCATTCATTCATTTGCTCGTTCGTGCATTCAATCGTCTATTCATCCATTCATCCTTTCATCCACTCACCCATTCATCCATTCATCCATTCTCCATTCATCCATTCAATATGGAACTATAGTTAAGATAAGTTCGTGTATAAGATAGGGCAAAATAAGATCGAATGAGGCAAGTCAACGTGACGTATGCGGTAATTGCGGTATAGGCTACGCTGAAGCAACATACATGTATATAATTTTATGGTGATATTATAAAACTGATGCAATTAAGGTAATGTGCGTCCGACCGTCTGTTAGCCTAAGCCCGACATTTCACAACGAGTGTGGCTACCAATGATCCTATCAGACTATGTGTATAGTGTATATTGTTGTCAGTGGAACGATGAAGGTCTACACCTTGTAGGTCTTAAACAACAAAGTTTAGTAATTCACCAGACAAACTATGCTTCTGAGGTTCCTATTCCACACCGAACCGTGTCTGGTGTTAGTAGACAATTTAAGCTTAAATTGTCTGTGAGCTGCTGTACAACTATGAAGAATTATATCTGATGGATGAATAGACGGTAATGTGGCCAGTTATTTTATTGACTCGATATAATAAATTACAGTCAATCGCTCATGAGTCAATTAATTGGTCATGCAGTCAGTCAGTTAATCAATCGGAATAGGACTAGTTTTAAGATAAGATCATGTATAAGATAAGGCCAGATAAGATATTATTATGAAGTCAATCAATCAGTTAATCAATCAGTCAATCAATCAGTCAATCAATCAGTCAATCAATCGTTTGAGTCGTTTTGCCAATACATCAATTGGTGAGTTAGTCGACCATATAATTGTACACATAGTCTATTCTTTCCATCTGCATGTATGAATACCTTTGCACTTCCGAAAAACACTCACTCTATGCCTGTCTGCCTGTCTATATGTGTAATTGTCTGGTTGTCTGCTCTTCTGTCTGTCATATTTTTGGCTACTTTTCGAAAGGGTCATCTTTTAAACAGGCACAATAATTGTCAGCACTTGCGAATAACTACCCTGGTAATAACCATGCATAAATTAGAATTATATTAACGTAACATTACACACATTCATGCCTAAAATAATAGACACGAGCACATATACATACTATTGGTGCATTGTTATAAAAGCGTGCATGCGTGCATTCAGACATGCATGCAAGCATACAAATATGTTTGCTATATATAATTATATATATATATATATATAACATACAAATATGTTTGCTATATATATACACACATTATATATTATATATTGCTATTATTAAAAACTGGATTTTATTATATATAGGACATATCTCAAAGAATTGTTATAAAATTAACTTGATATTTCCAGGTAATCCTTATTCTTATTTTTTATATTTTATTTTTTACCCGAGGTAGTAAAGATTCCTCAGGCTATACATGATTAAAATTCTATTATATGTTCTCGTCTCCAACGTAGTCTCAATCGTGCGGAATATTATTATTATTATTGCAATCACTACTATTTTTAAGTATTACAACTACTATTAGTATTAGTATCAATGAGCTCTAATTAGTCGTCCCTTCTGTCAAAGCTTAAAACACTGACAATGCGTCATTGCAAGTGACAGCCTTTGTTTAGTATTCTAATCTAGTCCTTCACACTTTAAGCGTTCAGAGAAAACCGCTTGAACCCTATAATATGCAAGACAACTAGACAAGCACCCTGGTGGCCCACAGTTGTCTTATGCTTTCCATGCACATAATTTATTATACTCTCGCACACACGCACACATACACGCACAGTAGTGTCTGATTTAAACCAGAAATTCATCCGATGCACATCATTAGCGTTGGCCTAGTTGTATACATACGCTCGCGGTGATGCATCTTCCTTTGTATATGCGGAATAAATATACACGCAGCCTCAAGTTATAGCATGTATACTATATATACATAAATATATATATATATATATATGAAATTATATATATATATTTCTATATCTAAACCTATAAAACAGAAACGTATGACTTTATGTAACACTCTTTGTTTTCAAAAATATTCTGATCCACGCGACCGATTGTTCCCAAACATTTACAAAAAAACTTTTTAGCACCCGAGAACCAACATAGGGGGGTTCATGATTCAGAAATCTTACTTTTCCCGATATTGAAACATTTAATTTTCTATCCGCAATCCTAACGCTCTGTTTAAGACGCCATTTGCTTTCATCCATTCTTTTCAACAAACCATTGAAACCGACGCGTATTGATTAATGAAACCAATACATTAATGACGTCATGAACGTTCTTAATTTTATAGCGCGTGGTTAAAAATAGATAGGCTACCGGTAATTAATAAAATAATATCTTACAGTGTCGTATGTATCAGTATTTATCAGTATGTATCAGTATGTATCAGTATTCAGCCGTGGCAGGGGGCGAAAACCTAAATTTTTCCGGGCGTGGGAGCGGGGTCAGGCGTGGCTGGGAAGTAAAAACCTAAATTTCCCGGGCAGGGCCGGGTAATTCAGCTAGTAAATATATATTATAACTTTGGGTGCGTTTTCTGTGAGTATGTGTGCGTGCGTGCGTGTGCATGCATGCATGTGTGTGTGTGTGTTTGTGCGTGCGTGTATGGCTGTATGTGCCAATGCGTGCACGCATGCATGCAGAACGCTTTTCTCGATGCATTATAGACTACGCCATCGCCAATGTACATGTATAATACCTCTCTTGCTCTTTGTGTTGCGCCGAAAGCTATTTACGCTTGCCATGGCTGGGTCTGAGTAAAAACCTGGACACGGGGCCAGGTCTAAGCTGAGCAGTCTTTGTTCGCGTGCAGGGTCAAGGAGGGAGGGTGGGTGGCTGCTGGAAAGGGTGGGGTGTTCGATTTCAAGGGCTCGCTGAATGCGCCACCATCTTGGTGCTTCGTACACTCAGCGCTCAAGAGAATATTTCAACGCTAGCGTAGACTATAATAATATGGCGATGTGTGTTAGTTGCGTTATTTACTGAACGAGAAATATTGAATGAATTGGATTATAATTTCATATTTTGTGTTCGATCACACTGCGGTGAGTGTACTTATCGTATTCTGTTATGCAGAGTTAATTACTGGAGCCCACACCTGAGACGTGTATTATAAGATAATTATAGATGGTATTATGCAGCGATGTACATTGTACAATGTACATGGTACATGTATGCTTGGTGGGCTTGAGATTTCTGTACAGCGTTATCCGCTCACTGCATGCTTTTCTTCACAACATCGAATTTTTGCATGTAGGCACGCATGTATTGCTGGTGTGCATGAATGTATGCATGCGTGTACGTATGTCTTTCACGAGTGATTATGCACGCACATGTACATACATGTATTTTGCTACATATTGTGATTATATGGATATTTAGTCCTATAGATATAATATATTTGTTAATATTATCTAGGCATTTGATAAAGTGTGGATTTTGTTAGCATGAAATTTTCAATGTATGCATAAGTTGCATAAGTGTCCTTTTGATTCCATGCACAAATGCATGCACACATACATGCGAATATTCATATAATTATATTATGTATTTAATATATACACTGTGTTCGGAAAAAATTGAACCATTTTATAAATATGAAAATAAATAGTAAATACTCATCGATTTTAAAATTAAAACACATATTTAATCCTGACATATTTGTCTATTTATACTGGTGAATATAGAAAGCTCCAGTCACACAATAATGTCGTCACACTGACACGTCATTTACATAAAAATTCATTTAGTCGGTCAGTCATGGTTTCGGTTGGTATATTTTTCTCTTTTAATATAACCAGAAGTGTAGAATAAAGAGAGCTCATTAACGGGATTGTCTGCTATCCAAAAAAACATTGGTACCTGATATCCGGGAATATTCAGATCATTTCACATTTCAACAAGATGGCGATCCAGCTCACTGAGCTTTTGAAATGTTGAACGGTTGACTAAGGAGACTTCCGATTTCATTCCTCCTAATCTTTGGCCGTCAAACAGCCCGGACTTAGCCTAAGTCTCGTTGATTATAAGATTTGGAGACTAGTGCAGGAGCAGTTGTGCAAGAGAAGGATAAGGATAAGAGACATTGAAGAACTCCGTGAGCAAATTGTTAATGCATGCATGCATGGGAGGAATTTTATCAGCTGGTTATCGATGCTGCTATTGGCCATTAGCGCGAGAACCTTGAAGCTTGCATTGAGGCCGAAGGCGGACATTTTGAGCACACACATTGTAGTCCAACATTATTTAAATAGAAAAATAAAATTAAGATAACACTTATTATTGATAGGCCCTAAATGAAATTTTATAATAATGTCAACATTTTAGATCATTTTTTGTGATAACTTTTAAATTTGAATTTGATGTAAATGACGTCATTACGGGGTCATTATTGTACGACTAGAACTCTCATGTTTTTATCAGTATTAAATAAGTTAGTCAGGATCAGAACTCTGTTTGAATTTTAAAAATCGATGAATATTTACTATTTACTTTCTTATTTGCAAAATGTTACCCTTTTCCCGGACACAGTGTATATACATTACACATAGGCAATAAGCCTACCATACATCGTGGTCATTTTTCTGTCTATAAAGGTCACTCAAGGTCACGGTCTCCATCTTCGTTTCTTCGATATGTTAAACATTTTCTTTTTAATATACATGTAATATGTCTTTTTAATTTAAATTTCACACGAAATTATCAATGGCTTTAATTGCATATAGCATAGGTTAAATTGCAATTTTGCGGCATTGTTTTTGCATGATTCAACATAATTTAAGCTTATAATTATGGACCTCACAAATTTTCTGATTACACTTTAGCACTCATCTGCTTCAAAGCAGATAATCGTGCAATCAAATAAATATAAAAGCTGCGTTTATGAATTTTGGAATGTTTGCATATGTATACATGCTCTAGTCTATTATATGCATGTATAATTATAATTTAGGTAATTTATATTTGAAAACTTTTAGTTCTTTGAAGCAATCCTAAATACCAAACGAAATTCATCCACATTTCACAATATTGCACTTTGAAGTAAAAAGAACTCAAAAGTACAGAGCCTCCTGAAATAACATTGTTAACTTTTGTTTTTCCCGTACAGAACCTGAATCACATTATCACCCTAATACATGTGCATTGTGCTTCGCATACATATGCAGGGTGCGCCAAAAAAGACCCCCCCCCCATAGGTTTTTTGCCAATGTCTTGGCCAAAAGTAAGAATTACGAAATGAAATTTTACAGCCTTAAAGACAATTTTACACGTGATGGCCAGATTTTATCAAAATATTTCAAACGGAACTTTTTGGCGCACCCTGTAGGCTACATTTCTTATGGCTTATTATATTCCTTGATAAATGTGCAAAGTACATCATGAAAAAAATAAAATATCAAATGTTTCATGCATTGCTAATTATATATATATATATATATATATATATATATGCATACATGTACATTCATTTATAACAATCGACCTTATACATGATATTATGTACATAGTTCTATGTGTGTTATAAAATATAATCTAGGGGCATGTATATAAAATTACATATGCATGTATGTACATATATGATTACATATGACTGTGCGCAACAGACATATGCAAGCCCTATGTGCATTGTATATATATATATATATATATATATATATATATTATTGAGACAGAGACAGATGCAGAGAGAATAAATATGTATATATAATATATATATAATTATACATATATATATATATATATATATATATATATATATATATATATGAAGCCGAGAATGACAGATGCACCATTGCACCTGCCTAGAGAATCCACCTGTTCCTGTTCCTGTGCCTCCCCCCTAACCTCCAACCGCCCAACACCCACCGACCGCCCGCGCCCTCCTCCACACCTACATCGAAGATCACCATTCTCTCCTTCTCACTTTCTCTGACCTCCTCCTCTCCCTCTTCCTTCACCTCCGCCTATTCCTCTCCTCCTCATCCTGCTCTTCATCCTCTTCGTCTTCCACCTCTTCCTTCTCCTCTTCCTCCTTCTTTTCCTCCATACTAATACTCCTCCTTTCCTTCTCCTTCTCCTTCTCCTTCTCCTTCTCCTTCTCCTCCTCCTTCTCCTTCTCCTACTTTTTCTTCTCTTCCTACTCCTCCATATCCTCCTTCTTCTCCTTCATCTCTTCTTCTTCCTTCTCCTCTTCCTCCTATTCCTCCTCCTCCTCCTTCATATCCATTTCCCTCACCTCCATCTCCTCCTATTCCAGTCGTAGATTGATGCCATGCTTCTTGGAAACGCCTCTCAATTTAGTTGGCCACCGCTTAGGCGCTTAGAACAACAGCTCAGCGCTTGACAGCCCTTATCAATCAAACTAACCCCCACTGCAAGATGCGACCATTTTCTTAGCCTCGGGATATGAGTGCCTATATGTCTTCCAGTCCTCTACCTCGCCGCCTCATCAACACAGCGACGGTGGTGTGCAGCAGATGCACTCATGCTGCAGTTGATGCTTGGACTTATATATATAGGTGGGGCGAACATCTTGAAGGTGCTCCTATTTATTTTACCGAGTGGTAGGTATGGAATCCATCCCCCATATCTGTATTGACAGTCTAACCAGTTTATCATTGATTTTTCGGGCACCTCTGGGCGTGGTACTGGCGCGCATTAGAATTTTAACATATTGCATACACTTATACAGCGCGTAAACATTATATGACGCCACGAAATATTTGCACGTTTGGATATGAAATAATGTGCAAAATTATGCATGCAAAATCTATGTGTGTCACATACTCAAAAGCACCAAGTATATATATATATATATATATATATATATATATATATATATATATTATATGTGTTATGTATATGATATATACATGTATATATATTACATATGTATATATACCGATACACACATATGCATACCTAAAGAAATAGTCAAATATAATTATAATTATATAATTTTTTAAGGATGCCATTATTATACTCGTAGCATTCAGACAGATACAATTAGTCTATTGTATTATATATATATATAATTTTATATTTATATGCATATTATATAAATAAAAATGTATATACATTTATATTTTCTGTACTGGTGAAATATTAATCTAAAATTTTTTTTAACTTCGACAAGTCAGTTAAATTTGATAATTTTGATTAATTAGTTGTCCGCAACGAAAAGCAAAGAAACTTTGAAAATGTAATCACTGAGCTACAGTTGCTGCTTTCTCCGAAACACTCCTGTCATTAGTAAAAAAAATAATCGCAGTTTATTTTGAAACTGATAGACGCAATAATAAACGGATGACTTTAAGTTATAACAGGAGTCAGATTTAACCGTTGGCAGCCATGCAAGACTCCCGCCCATCCAGTACAATGCTCAATTTACCATCTGCCGATTGGAAGTTTGAGTGGTCCTTTGGGAGGGCAACAGTAAGCGATCCCGCGGCATACATGCGCTCTTCATACCAGAGGGTTTACGTAAAAAATAAAAAATAAAAATAATAGAATTTTTAACAAATTTACAGGACAGCTGCAATATTGTTTAAAATAAATTAAATGATTGTAGGCCTATTTCGACAATATTAAACACTTAACTAAACATTAAAGTTACGGTAAACCATCGAATCCCAGCTGTAAATAACTATAGGCCTACATATTTTATCACCAATGAGTAGTTTAAAGCTAATTTTTAGATTCCAAAGCTCCGATTGAAATTCTGCTCTGGTATTGAAGAAAGACATAAGTTTCATGATTCCAATCTGACAAGGATGATCTGGAACTTTTTAAAGTTTAATTTTTTAAAATTATTTTTTAACAATTTAAAAAAATTAAGCTCGTTGGGGCACATCTTCGAGAACGAATTTTAAAGAAATATTTGCGTGATAACTAACTATACCAAAAGGCAACGAATTGCCACTACGCCGTTCTGATTCTATAAACTTTACTCTTTTTTTTACTCCACCCTACTATGTATGCAACATATAAATATTTATATAGATCTAATGCATGTACATAATTATACCGCATGTATAACATCTCAGCAATGAGCTCATTATAAACGGAGACATCGCTGAACAAAAACTGGACATGGGAGAGTGAACCATCGAGCGTGCGTGTTAAGATTGAAGAGAGAGGCGAGATGGGATTGGTTGGTATCCGCTCAATAGTGATGCATGGGTTGAACAGTGAACACCCCACGAACATCAATCAGCTCAGGCAGAAATTGGACCGGTCGGACTCGTTGCTCACTTACCCTGGCATCGGCAGATACGATGTTGCTGACGAGCTTCTCAAGGAGTGTCTGCAGTGTTGCCTGAGGATAGAGAGAGAGATAGAGGAAGAGAGAGAGGAAGAGCTATATAGGAGAAAGATGGAGAGAGGAAGAGAGGGAGAGAACTAGGAAAAGAGGAAGAGTCTGTTGAGATGGATCGGCGGAATGATACGGAAGAAGTCTGGCTGACCTGGAAAGTCAATCTTTGTATGTGAGTGAGTGAGTGGAGTGGGTTAGTGGAAGAGAGCGAGAGAGACAGAGAGACAGAGAGACAGACAGACAGAGATAGACAGACAGATAGACAGATAGACAGACAGATAGACAGACAGATAGACAGACAGACAGAGACAGACAGACAGAGACAGAGACACAGAGAGAGGCAGACAGACAGGAGAGAGACAGAGACAGGAGACAGACAGAGAGACAGACAGAGACAGACAGAGACAGAGAGACGGGAAAGATACAGAGAGACAAGAGAGACAGACAGACAGACAGAGACAGACAGACAGACAGACAGCCAGAGGCAGACAGACAGACAGAGACAGAGTGGCGAAGAGAGACAGACAGACAGAGACAGGATGGTGACAGAACAGAGGCATCGGCAGAATCTTTAACCCCCCTTCTATAAAAGAAACTCCACAAACGCTCATGTGCAGCAGGTGTATTATATACAAAAGTTCAGAACAGCATAATTATAAGCTTTGTATAGCTTCTGATTAATGACACTGTTGTAACAAAGACCATTAGCATCCACCACCTCCTCCTCCTTCATCCAGGCTTGGAACTGGCTCTGTCAGGTTACAAACAAAATCGGAGTTTTGTGCTGAGGAATTTTTATATAGCTCCTCTCCAATTAAGGCACAGGCGCTATTATACGCCGAAATAATTATGTCGTTGCAGCTCTTTAGTATGATAATATTTATGACCCATCTATTTTACTCTTGACCTGCCTTAACATTTGCGAAAAGTTCTTCTAAATTTTCAATACCTTCCTTACATTACATTTCTTTGACCTGCTGGATAATTACATTGACCCTGACGCGATCTGCTGAAATTTTGAAATTGTATAGCTGCATCGTATTAAAAGGGGAGCGTGCAAATGGAACCAACAACAATAAATTAACTTCTGACTTAGGAACGAATATTGTTTCTCTGTTATCATAATTAATTTATTTCGATGTGCCACGCTGCAGATAAAAAAGAGGTCACGGTAGATCATGTAGAGAGAGCATAATTACATCATTTATAATGGCACACTGATACTGAGTAGGAATGAAGCTGATGAAGAAGAGGAGAAGGACGAGGAGGAGGAGGTAGGGGCGGTGAAGGAGCAGGAGGGGAGGGGATGAGGAGGAGCAGGAGGCCGATAAAGTGGAGGAGGAGGAGAATGAGAAGTAGGAGCAGGAAGAGGTGATGGTGGTGGTGGAGGTTGTGGAGGTTGTGGTGTGGTAGTGGTGGTGGTGGTGGTGGTGGTGGTGGTGGTGGTGGTGGTGGTGGTGGTGGTGGTGGTGGTGGTGGTGGTGGTGGTGGTGGTGGTGGTGGTGGTGGTGGTGGTGGTGGTGGTGGTGGTGGTGGTAGTGAAAGAGGTAGATGAGAAAGAGGAAAGGAAAGACGAAGAGGAGTGGGAGGAAGAGAAAGAGCAGAGGATGTGAGGGAGGAGAAGAATGACAAAGAGGAACAGGTGGAAGAAGAGGAAGACGATGACTCCAAGGAGAAGAAGGAGTAGGAAGAAGAAGCATCAGATGAGAAATACAAAGAAGAAGACGAGGAGGGGGAAAAGGGGAAGAGGAGGAGGAGCTGAAAAGGAATTCGGCGGGAAGATGAATTGAATGGACTTTTCCACTGTATGAAACCAAATCTGAATCCTATATATTGCCAGAGAGAAAGAGAGGTGGAAGGGAGAGAGACACACACAGAGACGGAGACAGGGTCAGGGTCAGGGAACAGGGACAGGGACAGAAACAGCGACAGAAACAAAGGCAGAGGCAGAAGCAGAGACAAAGACAGAGGCAGTGGCAGAGCCAGACACAGGCACAGTGACAAAGAGAGAGACAGAGAGACAGACAGAGAGGGGGGAAAGAGAGACAGACAAACAGACAGAGGGACAAAGACAGAGACATAGAGACAGTGGCAGACAGAGAGAGAGAGACAAACAGATAGACAGAGATACAGACAGATATAGTCAGAGACAGAGAGAGACATAGAGACAGCGATACAGAGAGACAGGGATAGAAACAGAGACATAAACATAATATATTGTTGAAGTAGAGTACACTTCCGACCTTTGTGATGAAGCCATTGTCCAAATCACTGTTGCACTGCATTGTCTTTTATTTCATTGTACATTAATGTACAATGCTTTATTATGTTGCCCAATAAAAATTATTCTCATCCTCAACCCTCGGAGAAGCCATATGATCGGGTTCTACGTGCGTGCTAGTGACCCCGGGTGGAAACTCTTTCCAGCGTTTCTTACAATTAATTCCCCTTCTGAAAGACCTTTTTACGTTTTAGTATCACACGGAGAGTAGATATACATATAGTGCTTTTGGAACATGCAGTCGCTCGGTAAATGTTTAGTTAGGCGGACATGACGGACAGAGGAGTCGATGGATGGGTTACTCCACCAATCCTTGAAAGCTGGAATTAGCCATGGCATGCAGGGCATTGCAGGCACGGCCAAAGTGGTTCCTACTGGTACCAGTGGTGCCACCGTATAAACGGAACCCGCTATTCAACTCGTCAGGTTCACTCCGCTTGGTGGCCGTAAAGGATGGCGGAGTGGCACGACTTTTAAAAATCGAACTCGTTAATAACACGTTCCTGTATTCCGACTTTCGCGATTGCAGTGTTACTGCTTGTGTGGCATTGTCTGCAGCGTGACATTGGGAGCCCCGGAAAGGCATTGTTTATAACCTTGGCACTGCTGCAGCTTCCTATGGGTCTAATCTGCAAATGACAGCTAAATGATGAGGAAATCAGAGGTATACCGGTTTCTGCAACTATCGCGTGATAGCTGCAGGCTGTGTATTAAATAGCATGCAGCTGTCTGAGAAAGAAAATTGGTGAAGGCACTTTCGATTTGTAACAAGACGAGTATCGTTGGAAAAATCATACAGCTTCCGTGGGCGGATATAATGCGCATTGCGCGTCATATATGGACTGGAGATTTGTGGCTTTTGACTACTTTTACGCTTTCATAACGATTATTATAACGACTGTTATCATCCATCATCATCATCATCGTCGTCGTCGTCGTCGTCATCATCATCATCGCCGTCGTCGTCGTCAATTTCATCGTCATCATCATCATCGTCATCGTCAACGTCGTCGTCGTCATCGTCGTCGTCGTCGTCGTCATCATCATCATCATCATCATCATCATCATCATCGTCATCGTCATCGTCATCGTCATCGTCATCGTCGTCGTCGTCGTCGTCGTCGATGTCATCGTCATCGTCATCGTCATCATCATCATCGTCATCGTCATCGTCATCGTCATCGCCATCATCATCATCATCATCATCACCATCACCATCATCAATTCATCACCATCATCATCATCATCATCATCATCATCATCATCATCATCATCATCATCATCATCATCATCATCATCATCATCATCATCATCATCATCATCATCATCATCATCATCATCATCATCATCATCATCATCATCATCATCATCATCATCACCACCATCACCATCACCATCACCATCATCAATTCATCCCCATCACCATCATCATCATAATCATCATCATCATCATTATCACCACCATCACCATCGCCATTACCATCACCATCACCATCATCATACAGTGCATGTATAAATCAATAATTGGAACTTGCGGGATATCAGTTCTGAGGCTTAAAGCTCTCTTCTCTATAATTGCCAACGATTTGAAACCGTGTTGCTTTTCATGCATTTACACTCACTGGTCATTTCTCATAGCTGGCAATGAAATGGTCTCTCCCATGCGTTTTGTCTTTTCTCAGAAGTAACAGCAGCAGCAGTAATTGTAGAGGTGGTCGTAATGGAACTGTAGTGGTGTTGGTGCTAGTGGTTGGAGGTGGTGTGGGTGATGGTGATGATGGTAGAGTTGGTGGTGGTAGTCTTGGTGGTGGAGGCCCCTGGTGTGTGGTGGCACTGGCAGTGGTGGTGCGGCAATGATGGTGGTGGTGGTGGTGGCGGTGGCTGTGGTGGTGGCGATGGTGGTGGTGGTGGTGTTGGTGTTGGTGGTTGGGTGGTGGTGGTGGTGGTGTTGTTGGTGTTGGTGGTGTTGGTGGTGGTGCATGGTGGTGGTGGTGGTGGTGGTGGTGGTGGTGGTAGTGGTGTTGGTGTTGGTGGTGGTGGTGTTGGTGGTGGTGGTGGTGGTGGTGGCGGTGGCTGTGGTGGTGGCGATGATGGGGTGGTGGCGGCGATGGTGGTGGTGGTGGTGGTGTTGGTGTTGGTGGTTGGGTGGTGGTGGTGGTGGTGTTGTTGGTGTTGGTGGTGTTGGTGGTGGTGCATGGTGGTGGTGGTGGTGGTGGTGGTGGTAGTGGTGTTGGTGTTGGTGGTGGTGGTGTTGGTGGTGGTGGTGGTGTTGGTGGTGGGGTGGTGGTGTTGGTGGTGCTGGTGGTGTTGGTGGTGTTGGTGGTGTTGGTGGTGGTGGTGGTAGTGGTGTTGGTGTTGGTGGTGGTGGTGTTGGTGGTGGTGGTGGTGTTGGTGGTAGTTGTGGTGGTGTTGGTGGTGGTGGTGGAGGCGGTGTTGGTGTTGATGGTGGTGTTGGTGGTGGTGGTGGTGTTGGTGGTGGCGATGGTGGTGGTGTTGGTGGTGGTGGTGGTGGTGGTGGTGGTAGTGGTGGTGGGGCTGGCGGTGGTTTTGGTGGTGGTGGTGTTGGTGTTGGTTGTGGAGTGGTGGTGTTGGTGGTGTTGGTGGTGGTGGTGGTGATGGTGGAGGCGATGGTGGTAGTGGTGTTGGTGGTGGTGGTGGTGATGGTGGAGGCGATGGTGGTAGTGGTGGTGGTGGTTGCAGCAGAAGCACAAAGCATTGATTGCATCGCATTAATCAAATCGCTGAAGAAGACCACAAGAGACTTTTGAAGGAAATCACGAGATCCGATATTTTAGGATAGGACAGGATAGAATAGGATAGAATATAGGATAGAATATACATGTAGAATAGAATATAGGATATAGGATAGGATATAGGATAGGTTTTAGAATAGAATATAGGATATAGGATAGGATATAGGATAGAATTTAGGGTATGATATAGGATAGGATATAAGAGAACTCTATTGGATAATATGAATATGGAATCCTGGCATAGGATAAGATAACATGCGAAAAGAGAGCAGAGGATGAGATGAAGATGACGTGATGCGATAGGAATGGATAGAATAGGATTAAATGGAATTGAAAATATAATAGAAACGGATAATAATATATAATTATATATGATTGGTTTGTCGAGTATATAATGGCATAGGATAAGATCAGATAGAACTGTATTGGATAGGATATGATAGAATGGAGATGGCATGACTTGACATGACATGAGTCACATGACATGACATGATATGATATGATATGATACGATAGGATAGGATAGGATAGGATGGGATAGGATAAGATAGGGCTAGATGGGAAACAATTGTTTGGTCAACGTCAATATAAGCTCACATAATATTATATACATATAGATCTATATATTCATGTATGTATGTATGTATATGCATCATATATATATATATTCATAAATTATAGATGAACACAGTATAATCCCAGCTGTCATAATAAATATTTATGCAGACCGGCGATATATGTATATATACACCGTGAGTCAAAAAAAGTAAGCCAAATTCTTTTTCATATATCTCTAATGCCTGATAACATATCACGCTAAGATTTTCCAAATATTTAGAGAATTGGACCAAGAATATGATTCCAAAATTTCATGAGATAAAGTTGAACGGATAAAAAGATATGAATCTTTAAACTTCATATGCCGAAATTGCCGTTTACAAGCAATTTTCTGTCAGATTCAGTAAAATGTAAGTCAAACTTTTTCTCATATCTCTAATGCCTGATGATCAATCATTCTAAAATTTTCCAGATATGTAGATAATTGAACTAGCAATATGACCCCAACAGTATGATTTGATTATTTAATTAAATAAGATGCTCAAAATGTCATCCTCCAGCTTGCACGCAAGCCTTGAGGCGCAGGCGCCATTAGGCAACAGCATCGTCGATTATCCTCTGATCCAGGCCATCCCACACTTCCAACAAGCGTTGCTTCAGATCGTTTATATCTTGGATTGTTGTCTGGTAGACTCGGTCTTTAATTATGCACGCTCCACACTTTATATTCCGTAAAATTTTATTCCAGGATCACTGAAGACCAAAATTGGGAATTATCAGGCATCAAAACTGCAGCGAACACCATACCAGATTTGCTGAAAACTGAAATTTCGGAGATGAAGTTCAAATATTCATATCTTTCTATCCGTTCAAATTTATTACATGATATTTTGGAATCCTATTTTAGGTTCAATTATCTAAATATCTGGAAAGTTTTAGTATGATTAATTAGCTGGCATTGGAGATATAATAAAAACAGTTTAGCGTACTTTTTATTGA
This sequence comes from Lumbricus rubellus, assembly GCA_945859605.1. Classification (NCBI taxonomy): domain Eukaryota; kingdom Metazoa; phylum Annelida; class Clitellata; order Crassiclitellata; family Lumbricidae; genus Lumbricus; species Lumbricus rubellus. Next base: position 51,628,592 of record OX243813.1, on the reverse strand, counting down.
ATCTGACAAAAAATTGCTTGTAAACGACAATTTCGGCATATGAAATTTACAGATTCATATCTTTTTATCCGTTCAATTTTATCCCATGAAATTTTGCAATCATATTCTTCGTCCAATTCTCTAAATATTTGGAAAATTTTAGGGTGATATGTTATCAGGCATTAGAGATATATGAAAAACAATTTGGCTTACTTTTTTTTGACTCACGGTGTATATATATAATTATATATATACTAATATATATTTATATGTAATTCATTAATATTTTTTGTCTCATTTCATTTTTCTTCAAATAATTTGTTCCGAGCTTCTCAAGTGAGCATAAAATAATATAACGCATAAACCTAGAAAAATTGTTGCTACAGGGAATAATATTGCGGTATACTTTTTACTTTGAAGGGTTTTTTGTTATTGCATAAAAAAATCATTACAGACCTACACATTCTGTGCATAATTTTATTTTTTTAAATTTTTTTTTTCGGTACATAAACAAACAAATAAATAAATAGATAGATAGAAAATAAACAAACAAATAAGTAAATAAACAAATAAACAAATAAATAAATCAATCAATCAACAAACACATAAATAAACACATAGATCTAAATAAATAAATAAAGCACAATATGTTTATGGCGTCCGTGGTAAAAAATCTAATTTTACGCATTAATATAGAGCATCTTTTAAAATTATTTCCATTTTCGCTCGTCGATTTCATCAAAGATGCGTCAATGCTATATAAAGCATCAACGATTTGCACGGATTAAATGTATACGCACTGACTAGCTGCAGTAACCGGATATAAAAATCATTTCTAGACATATATATTAACATTATTCGATCGTATCCTTCGATCTTGGAGCCGCCCTGCCACATTTTAATCAAGATATTGATCGGAAAGCTGGTCCGAATAACCGACAGGAATCTCATATATGCAAAGAATTCAATCCTAACTCGATTCCGCTTTTGCCGCACGCCATATACAAGCACGCAGGCGGCGCCGCGCGATTCAGGCCGCGGCGGCGCCCGGGGTTTTAGGCAGACCGGATGAGCATTGAGCAGAGAGGCACGCCGCAAACCTTACACAGAGAGCGCGTGGCGACCTTGCCTGCGTTGTGTGCAGGCAACGTGCGCTCAGCTGTGTGTACGCGGACCTAAATCAGCGTATACGAGCAGCGAGAAATATAGTTCGGCAAAGAGAGTAGAATCCTGTAGCGGAGACTTGAATGTGGTTGCACCGAACGGGAGGTAAAGTTGGACGGGCGGACAAGGGATCATTGAACGTTGAAACGTTGGGAGAATTGTCAGCGCAATCAGGTAAAATTTTGCTACGACCTTCACGATTCTGCATGCATGTAGTCGTTGGTGGTGGTGGTGCAGCTATCTATATGTTATGTTGGTTCCGATCAAAATGGCGGTCTCTTGCAGCTGTATGCTAGACGCTCTGCGCATGTATGGTTTGACCGGCTGGTAGATTTCGGTAGATATCGGAGTTATTCTATTGCAAAATTTCTGTGATTCTGTTGATAATGGATCTTGCAGAGCTGCAATATTACGTTGGTCTTGACCGTGCTCAGCAATAAGGTAAATTACTATTGTAGGAATGTATTATTGGGAAATATGAGAGGAATTAGGTTAGCTGCTTGCAGAAAATGGAAAACAAAAACATGAAGGAATGCGGTCTCAGCTTAATCATGAGCAAATAGTTAACTTGTCCAGATGTTAAAAATACTTACAGGCCAATGTGTCTGCTCCAAAAAAAACTTAATGCGCAATAATACCAACTTATGTTGCAGGAACAGTTGATTAGCGTATTTAAATAGCCTCCCAATCATGGGCCCCGCACATAGGAACAGGAGGGAGCACTGCCCCCCCCCCCCCCCTGAAAAATGTGCATCTATTTTTAACTAATAATATTCTTCTTCAGTTTTTACCAAATTTCTTTGCACTAAAGCTCCAAAGCTCTAATAATACTAATGATAGGCAACTCGTTGCCATATTGAGAAATTTACATTTAAAGCCTTTACGAGATAGAATTAGTAGGTTTTTAATTTTCTGCTGCCATTTTGAAGCTCTTGCTAAAATTTTGCTGTGAGCATTGTGTTTTACCCCTACAGCAAAAATAGCTGCGGGCACCCAACAATTTGAAAATCACAAAAAGAATGCATGCACTCGAATGTATAAATCTTTAAGAAGAATATCGTTTCGAGTTCATAAGGCGCGTCAGAAAAGTAGGCCTACCGGTATGCCTTCAACAAACAATTAGATTGCTTGCTACTTTAGCGAAATAACAAAATAAAAACTTTTATTACAAAATAATAATTTTGTGACTTTGCAGTTTAATATCCTAAATGAATATTTATCAAATGTGAGAAAACAATATAGTTGCAGTTAGGCCTATGTATAGGCCTATATATTCACATTATGTATATAATAGGTTTATTATATATCTGTATAATTGTTATGCTGTATATGGCGCAACTATATTTGCTAGTTAATGCGCATATATAGTTGTGTTTTTCAAGTATTATTCGATTGCAATAGAACAGATTGAAGATCTATAATCGATTTATATAATTATTTATCCACGTGCATGCATAAATAGCCTATACACGTGCTTATGAATATGCATTGACCGGCATAGATATTAGACTGAGAAATGCACTTGTACACAAATACACACACATACATACACCAGATAATTATACACGTACATGTACATACATAATCGTATGTATACACATAAATATGTATACCTGAATGCACTTCACGAATATATACATACATAATATGCATGTATAAATAGATGGTGCATACCTGCATTTATACACACAACCATACATTCGTTCCTTGCAGACACTTAGGATACAAACATACATGTATGTATACGTACACGCAAATGCATACAAACACAATGTGCATGCATACATTTAAGACATTGACACATGCATGCATGCGCTTATATTATTACATTATTACTTTCCGTTTATTTTGCAAGATACCATTGTGACTACGGCTGCATTCAGGGATTTATATAGCGCCTGGTCATGCGGAATTTCTTTCAGGCCATCCGTATTAAGATGAAAACATGATCGCATTGAAAATCAATAAAATCAATATTGTCGATTTGTTCGATCAATGGCCAGCTTCCATTTTTATCAAAGTCGAACACGCAGTGTTTGATATAATCCCTCTGCTTTGGAAGGGGCAGCCATTTTTTTTTTGGGGGGGGCGAGGAAAATCCAGCGTTGGGCGGACGGTCAACCGCTGAGGCACATCGCGCTGACCAGTGAAAGGGTTTTTCTCTTCTCAAATCTCTTTTTTCTCATGAACTTCTTTAGAATATTTTTTTTCTCTATTTCTTAATTTCTGCCAGTGGATAACTCCTTTCTTTTACATGTAAGAAAGTACATATTCAATTTTTCTGGAGAGGGGGAAGAAATACCGTTCCTACCAGAGATGTCTAGATTAGACACTGCAGTTGAACACATAAGCTTATAGGCTATTATGCGTTAATCCATATATGCACCGTGATTCAAACAAAAGTAAGCCAAACTCTTTTTGTATATCTCTAATATATGATAGCATATCAGGTTAAAAATTTGTCCAAATATTTAGAGAATTGGACCAAGAATATGATTCCAATTTCCCAAATTTCATGAGATAACGTTGAACGGATAAAAAAAAGGTATGAATCTTTCAACTTCGTATGCCGAGATTTCAGCTAACAAGCAATTTTCTGTTAGATTCAATAAAATGTAAGTCAAACTGTTTCTTATAATTATCTCTAATGTCTGATAATTAATCATTCTAAAATTGTCCAGACAACGGTGTTGGCTATAGAATCTTATAGATCCATACATTAATTTTATGGACGACTTGTGTGAGTTTGGGATGGCAACTGTTAATTCGCTTACCGTCTGGCATATAGTATAGCAAAAGCATTACTGATAGAACGATGTATTTATCATTGGGAAATACGAGAGGATTTGGGTTGGCTGGTAATTGGAAAATAACCTGAAGGAATGCGGTCTTAGCTTAATCATCTGTGAATATATTTTTCATGTCGAGACATTATAAAAATTGATGGTTTCGTGAGATTATTACTGAAACTTGAAGCATAGTTGACACACCTAAGAGTTTAAGATTCTAATGTTCTTGAGTAATCGTCTATCAGGCCACGCCCCGATTTATCTTATATATAGGGAGCTTTGTGGGCCAGTGCTATATATATACGTTCCAGGTCATATAGATTCCTTTGCTTTCACAGTGCTGCTTATTAAAAGCTTAGCCATTGCCTGTCCAAGTGTCCATCTTTCTGGAATAAGTTACTTTTGCAGTCACCGTAATGAACTTCTTCGTCTTTCTTTGCATGCTCACTTTTCGCAAACGTTTGGAAACCATTGTCTTTGATTGTGTTTAATTTGGTGCTGTCAGGTCGGGAGCGCCTCTGAGGATTATTTCCTTGAAGTGGCGCTATAAAAATTCGCGATTAGGATGACAATTACACTGTAGCTATGTCGCAAAAACCGTTCTTCAACGTTTCGAATGAGCGTTTTGTAAAATTGAAAATTATAATAAATAAAATGTGATAATTAATAAGTCGATGTACACCTGAATCATGCATATACATAGTAATCACTGTATGGATGAATGTGTTAATTTATGCTTACGTGTATTCATACATACAATCATGTATGTATGCTTGAATGTCTTTGGGGAGAGAGGAATTGAGAATTTTAATGGCTCTGTGTATGAATGCATAACCATAATTTATATATATATATATATATATATATATATATATATATATATATATATACGTGCACAACACTGCACATAATTATTATAATCAGATAACTATATGTAAATATGTTAGTATAGGCCTGCATGTGAACACGTGTATATATACATATATATATAAGCGTACATGTATCCTGTGTGTATGTGTACATGCATGTGTGTATGTATGTATGCATGAGTGTATGTATGCATGCATGGATGTATGTACGTATGTATAGTTTGTATATTATACTATACATAAAAATATACATGAATGCATTTTGGGTGCATGTATGTATGCATGCATGCATGTATGCATTATGCATGAATGTGTATATATATAATATGCAATCATGCATGCATGAAAGCATGTAAGTGGTGCACAAGTATGCATGCATTTTATACATTTTTATAAACATTGGCCTATGAGTATGTATGCTGTGTATGTTTGTATGATCGCCCGCTCGGATGTATATATGTATGTTATTACATACATACAGCTATCCATTCCAGGCCGTAGATTCCTTCGCTCTGCAACGCATGGTGACCTGGTTGTTCCTAGGGCTCGATCTTCCACAGTGCTGCATAGAAGTTTTGCTATGGTCGGTCCGTCTTTCTGGAATAAGTTACCTATTAGTCTCCGTAATGAACTTCTTTGTCTTTCTTTGCCCCTTTTCCGCAAGCGTTTGAAAACCATTCTCTTTGATTATGGTTTGGTGTCAGGTCGGGAGCGCCTCTGAGGAGTTCTCTTGAAGTGGCGTTATATAAATGTTCGATTACAATTACAATTACAATTACAATTACAGTATAATTATGCATAATTGTGCTTATTTTTATATGAGAGAATTCATTTTGTTTAATGAACTGTTCTTGGGTGTTCTGACTTTCTTTAGAATAACCACCTACTTTCACTGAATTTGTTTGTGCTTCTATATTATTTTTCCCATTCCTCTCTAATTTTTTTTAACTCAATTGATATGTTATTACGATTATTCAGGTTCCTGCTGCTTATTGAAATTAATGCTGTAGTAGGCCTACCGGTATTCATTTGCATGCTATTAGGAAACTGCACAGTGTGGTGCTTGGCTATAATTCTGACGTCCGGGAATTAATGGTGTAGGCCTAGTAGTATATCTATAGATTATAATATTATAATGACCTGATGTTGATCAATCTGGAATTGCTGATTTAAGTGTATGCATATTATTAATGACCATATAGTTGTTTAATACGACAAAACGAATGAAAACGGAAAAAACGTGATTTTATTATTTTTAAATACAAAAACAGAAAAGACAGAAAAAGATCAAACAAAAATAATTCCACTCTGTAACCGCTTGTAGACCTACAGTTTACATTAAAAACGTTTTTACGTTATTTAATTTTTAAATTTTTGCAAGCAAATAGCACAACTCTTTAGTAAACACTAAGTAAAACGGTCAAATGGTGACCCGAATTAGCGGAATGCTTGAAAGTACGGAACAGCCTGAGGGCTATAATTATAAGACGAAAAAAAATTGAAGAAATTATTGCAAACAGTAAATAGATCTAGATCTGTATATAACCATGGCCACATAAAATATCAAAAAGCGGGGGGGGGGGAAACGAGGTGAAAAATGAAAAGACCTAATGTGATTTTTACTGAGAAGAGTAAGCTTACATAAAACGAAAAAGGCTCTTTGTAAATATGTTAATGACAATGCAA
>OX243813.1:51591013-51621905 GCA_945859605.1 Lumbricus rubellus | reverse complement strand
TTTTTTATCGATTTCGTCTGCAACTACATTATACGCCTCCGCCTCCGCTGCATTAACTCATTAATGATCCCTTCCTTGCACGCAGCGCACGCACGAACGCGCAACCCCACACCCACCACAGCGCTGCAGACAGCCTACGGGCTAGTGACCTCATTTCAGCGGCGCTTGGCCTAGCCGCCTATAGGCGCTTCTGACCTACTTGGCCCGTGGCCTGTAACCGGCCTGCATTATGACGCGCAAACGCCGGCGCCATGGCAACAGGCCAGCGCCGACAGCGAATGATTGACGAGCTTGGTGATTGTGTTGTGGTGACCGGCAAATACGAAGCGGCGACTGGCGACGCGCGGCGACGGCTGAACTGGGAGAATTATTGGTACGTGTATTTTTCAACACGCTGTTAGTATGTGTTCGGTGTTTTTCCGTGCTTTGTCTGCGCTTTGTCTGTCTACAACTTAGACTACAAGGCACTTGGAATGATAGTATATTGCCGTTATAATTATATGGATAAGGACTTTGATATTGAGGTTTCGGTCTCTTTTCGTATTTTCTTTCTTCTCCGTTATATTTTCTTTTATCTTTTTTGCATCATTTTACTTTGTCCTGCTTTACCTAACTTATAGTATAATATTTATGCCGTGCAGTATCTTATCTAACTCTGCCTTATCTTATCGATCGTTCGCTAAATTATCGCACCGGAGAGTTCAATGAAGGCCAGAGTTATTGACCCTCCAATGTCATTGCAGTCCTGGTTTCTCCGACTCGTATGTCCAATTTGTGTGGGAGGAGAGGGTGCCTGAAGTGGCCCTCAGTTTTGAACTCGGGTGCCGTAATACCGACTATGCAAGCTGAACATCATCATGGTCACCGTCGTCGTCGCCATGATGGTAGTCGTAGTCGTCGTCGTAGGCGTTGCCATCATGGTAGTTGTCATCATAGTAGGCGTCATCATAGTAGTCGTCATGGTAGTAGTCATCGTCATCATCATCTTTATCATCATCATTATCATCACCATCGTCAATGTCATCTCCATCACAGTCTTCGTCACCAGAGTAGTCATTATCATAATCAATATAGTCATTATAGATCATCATTATCATAACAATCATTATCATCGTCCAACCATCATCATCAACATGCATGCCGGTGAAGCAGAAATCTCGAACCAACAAATTTCTGAGGGTTTACCCCCCCCCCCCGCCAAGCGTACCCCCACCCCACCCCCGCCAAGCGTACCCCCACCCCACCCCACCCCCCGCGAACCCCTCTCAACCACCCGACCGCTCGCTTGACAGCCTGTGGCACGATGATCACTGCACCATAGGGCACATCGCCACAGCGTTTTGATTCAACGAAAGTCAATGTATAGGTACCTGTTTACAATGTTTACCTTTAACCAGTGAAGCTTTTGTATGCTATTGCATGCACCCATTCATGTTTGTGTGTGCATGCAATTTGTATGCATGTCGCTATTTATGCAGCGCCACATAAATAAATGTTCAGATAGAGCAAACACATTCACAAGCGCTATTTATGATGCATCATATGGATATGCATGTATAATTACATGTATGTTTCTGCTTGTACCTGTCTTTGTCTCATTGTTTCTATAACACACCTTTTTAATCCAATGACGCTTGTCAATATGTTTTGCTTTACTAGTCTTTGCATGACTGTACCCTTGTTGCATGTCTGTCTGTCTGTCTGTCTGCCTCCGTATTTCTCCCGTTCCATTTTCTATGTCTCATTTTTATCTAGATCTCTCACTTGCCTTAATTGGCTGTCGGTCTGTCTTTCTCTTTATCTCCTTCTCTCTGTGTCCGTCTTTGCCTCTGTCTCTGTCTCTGTCTCCGTCTCTGCCTCTGCCTCTAAATCTCGCTCCGTCTCTCTCTCCCCTTTCTCCGCTGCCTTGTCTGTCTGCATGTTTGGGTGTCTGTCTGTCTGCCTGTCTCTATCTCTTTCTCTCTATCTATCTGTGTATGTCACTGCCTCTGTCTCTGTTTCTATACCTCTCTCCGTCTCTCTCTCTCTCCCTATCTCTGTCTGCCTGTCTCTGCTTGTTTCTGCATGCTTGTCTCTGTCTGTCTCTGACTTTCTATACTTCTTTTTCTTTATGACAGTCTGAGTTTGTCTGTGTCTGTCTGTATCTCTGTCTCTGTATGTGTCTCTCTGTGTATCTGTCTTAGTCTGTGTCTGTCTAATTTTACCTGTCTGTGTCTTTCTCTTTATTTATTTCTGTCCCTGTCCTTGTCCCTGTCTCTCTCCTTGTTCCTGTATATCAGTCTATCTGTCTTTCTGTTTGCCTGCTTCTGTCTTTCACTTTTGTCTGTATGTCTGTCTCCCTCCCGCCCTCCTTCCCTGCATCCCCGCCTCCCCTCCCTCTCTCCCTCGCTCTCTCCCTCCCTCTCCCTCCCTCCATCCCTGGTATTTTTCGCTCTTTCTTTCTTTTGCAACCATGCACTCTCAATCTCTCTGTCTCTCTCTGCCTACCTCTCCCGTTCGCGCTTGCTTACAAAGACCACCACCACAGCTACCACCACCACCACCACCACCACCACCACTACCACCTTCACCATGGCTGCACCGTTCAACAATGGCCTTCACCCATACCACCACCTCCTCCACCACCATCTCCACCACCATCACTACCTTCACTCTCTCCATTTCATTCATCTCAAGGAAAACTAATCCTTACCTTCCAAGAACCGACTGAAGAACATAAGAACCAGAAGACATTCACTTGACTGGGAAAATATAGTTCCAATTCTCCGAAACTCTCTCCAACTCTTTCTTCATCCATTCAATAATAATTATTTACACGGACATCGTCGAACAAAAGATATCACAATGCGTTCGATTATAATCGCCAACCTTTGTTCTTCATGCTTCACATTTTTTAGGCTGCATGGCATTCTAAGTGCGCAAAAGGCGATGTATAGGTAATGTTTAGATGCATTCTTGCGTACATGCATGAATAAATTTATAATTTCATATACATGTAAGGTTACATAATACATAAATGTATGAATTAGTGTACATACATACATACATATATACATACATACATACATGCGCTTACACGTATTCATGCGCATTTCGCATTCATAATTATGCATAAATTCATGCATGCGTTCGTACATACAAGGCCAACGTGGAATTTGACGGTTTAAATTGGAATTGCAGCTAAATGATTTTGTAGCTAATTGATTATAATTATGTAAATTTGGCTGAGCAAATAGTAGGCTAGCTTCGGCCTCGGATATACAAGCTATCATCTTATTATTATTATTTTTCTTTTATTTCTGTTATTATTGTTATTATTATAAGTAGTAACCTAATGGAATATAATTGTTGTTATTGTTATTGTTATTTTTTAATTTTTTTAATTTTTATGCCCGAGGATCTTTCAGGGACTTAATTGCTAACTAAGTCTAGATTGACCCTACTCGTCGTTGCCTTGATTACTATTATTATTATTTTTTGCCCCGAGATCCCTCAGGGACTTCACTTGATCGACTATAATATGGAGCCTACAAATACTTGTATAAGCAGAGATTTTTAAGGTGCAGTTCTTCAAAAACAAAATGTGCTGTTCAAAATTAATTCGTGCACTTCTGTGCAGTTACAAGTAGTTTATAAAGGTCATTGTCATCCGATTTGTAATAATTTTCCACGGACAATGGGAAGGGAAAGAAGGGGTTGTGCGTTTCTAAAAATTGCTTTTAAAAGCCCTGCAGTGTGTATTATTATAGGTTATGTGTTTGCGTGCGTTGTCAGTTACAGGCTGAGTGGGACAATGAAAACGACAGAGTGCATTTAGGTCTGCATATGTAGCCTATATATATTTATATATATATATATATATATATATATACATATATATTTATATATTTATATATATATATATATTTATATTTTTATATATATATACATTATATATATATATATGCGTATAAAGTATTTTATTATCTGCTGTGTTATCATCTTGAAGCCTTTCTAAGAATTTCTCTTGCTGCTACATTGCTACAGTATAAAACATCAAAACACATCTGCAGTACATTGACATATTTATATGGATCTACATGCAGGGCCGGATTAAGCAATGTGGAGGCCCTGTTCGAAAAAAAATTGTGGGGCCCTGTCCGGAAAAATTTCGAGAAAATCATACCATTTCAACCGCCAAAAAAGTTGATGACCTTTTTTTAGTCATCTCGCGAAATTTTGCGGAAATTAGTCGTTTCGTCGGAATTTCCCCCCCCCCCCAAATTTTTTTTCGCATTTTGTGGGAGCCCCCCTAAAGTGTGGAAAGTGTGGGGGCCCCTGTTCGGCCGAACATGTTGAACATGCCTAAATCCGGCCCTGTCTACATGTATAATAATATAAATACATGTGCTTGCATATCATGTACGATTGTACGTGATATTTTATATGTGAAAGGCTCATAAATTATAAAGAAATGATATATAATGTACATGATTACAAAATGACTTTATAGGCCCTGAACGTGTATATAATATATATATACCAGTATACCGGTTTTGTATGTGTTTGTATATATGGAATATTTGCTGTATTTGTGCTGCATTTTGTGTACCGGTATTTTAATTTATGTATATGCTTATATTCTATTCTATTTCTATTCTATTTTGGGATTTATAAAGCGCCTCTCACAGCACAAACTAATCAGAGGCGCTCCCAGTGCGAAGAACTCCTGGAAAAAGAAAAGTCTTGAGACATTATATATAGTCTATATATTAGCGAGACGACTTTATATGCATATATATTATATATGTGCATATATATATTATATATATGCATGCATATATATTATATATATATATTATATACATATAATATATATATATAATGGCGCAGGTGTCCTAAGTTTATAATCTTTTCCATGTATAGTCCACACAACCTTTCAACTCGATGCTTGGTCCACATTTTCCTTCGTGCGTCATCCGTGTCTGATGTTCTTTGTTGACGGTTATTTTCTCGCGTGCACCACAGGCCACTGGGGGGGAGGGCGGAAGAGAGGGGGTGGAATGGAGGCATGGAGGGCAGCAGTGGCAGGTGGTCTGACCCCGGTGCACTGGTGGGATATGGACCAAAGTGGAATGCTTGTGGCCGAGTTTTAAGACGGTGACCCAGATATATGGGACCGGCCAATGTCTCACAGCTGCTGTCTTTATCTCCTTGCGCTCTGCGGTGCAGAAAATGCACTACATAACACCACTGAAAATACATGCATTAAGCTTATCTATGGATTCATGACTGTGGATATCAGCCAGATAGCTAGTTAAGAGCGCCGAAACTATCAGAGTAATTTTTAAATTTTATGCTGCATAATTCTTTTGATGTGGACAAACATACCTGATGGCATGCATGCAGATATACATGTATATTACATGTAGACCTATATATAGATCTATATACATATATTATGTATATATACAAAATATATACATACGTAAACACTGGCAATCATGCACAGATATTATATTATTGATACACATATGGGTATATATGTAGGCTATATTGTATAAATGCATGTCTTCGGATAATTAGGGCATGAATGTTGGCGGTGTGCATGGATTAGTCCTCCTATTTATTTATGCATGTAGCCTATGCCATGCATAATCCTACATGCGCGGTCTAATGCGTGCATACCTACACTTGTGCACTAATATATTATATATTATATATTATATATATATATTTAATATAAGTATAATAGGGAATATAGTCATATGGAGGGGCAGACAGATATACTGACGATAGACAGATAGACAGACGGTCACAGACAGACAGGCAGACAAACTGACAGATATCGATAGACGACTCGTGACCTCACACATTATTCAGAAGATTGCAATTATTATCGTCTGCACTGAATGAAAATCGAATTCTTTGCAATTAGTTTGATCGATGCATGTTCATTATGGAAGAAATTATTCTTTAAAATATTCATCGTTATCGTTTTTTAATCTTCATTGTCATCAGTTATTATGCATTGTTACATACTGATGGTACTTGCAAAACGCATTAATTGCTTAGAATATTAATAGCCTAATTATTATGCAAAATAAAGGCACTTTCTGGTTGTTATCGACATTTTCAATCTATGGTTTTATCATTCGCGTATTTAGATTACGCTAAAAGGCAAAACAAGCTCGCATAGCTTTAAGAGCATCTAAAAAATTACATTTATGAGAATATCTAATTATTATTGCTGTTAAGAAATGCACTGAAACTTTTTCAAACTGTGCCTCGCATGCATGCTTTCTAGCAGTCCAGCTATGAAATAGAATGAACGAGAATTAATTCTTACCTTACACTTACAGGCTGTAGTGGTGAAAATTAATAGAATGCACAGGATATTATTTTTCAATCTTTATCCATTGTAGTTAGGCCTACTACAAACAGAACGAACTAGAAATTCTTCAAACCGTACCTGGATGGGTTATAGCCAGTGATACCGCTCCTTGGCTTTTTTCCCAAGATCTTGGCTTTTTCAATCGTATCTTGGGATATTGGCTTTTTTTCAAAGGACCTTGGCTTTTTTACTTGGCTTTTTTTCTGCCCACTAAATAACAATAATCTTAGCAATAATCCACTAAATAACAATAATTTAGGCAATAATCCACTAAATAACAATAATCTTAGCAGTAATATAACTATGGCTCCATTTACTGACTAGAATTTATCCCACTTATTATTATTCTCTGAACTGCTTGCTCTCTGCATATTAGTTATTTATGACGACACGTGCAATTTGGCGCAATTCCGCGCAAAATCAAAAATAACTTGATAAAGATAAAATGATAAGTTGATCAATAACAATAGACATTAATCTTAGAAATGCAAACAAATCAGCTTAAATGGCTCACAAGATCACACAAAAGGACACGACAATTTTCTGAACTCACCAAAACAACAACTAAAGTGAAGATGACGTTTATTTCTCAAAACTAGCGCACTATGTTCCCAAATTAATGTTGTTAGTATGTTAGAAAATCAGCGAACGGAACCAATCATTAACAATTTAATATACATTAATTTCAGGATTAATTATACATAATTTCATAAACATCGCAATTTATCGGATAAAATAGCTTCTGTTGAAATAAAAATAGGTGACATGGTCAATAATTATTAACTTGGCTTTTCTTGGCTTTTTTTAAGGCCTCATCTTGGCTTTTCTAAAATTTTAGAGCGGTATCACTGGTTATAGCAATATAATGAGGTAGAAATTCTTCAAAGCTTACCTGTCGTGATTAGGCTATAAAATATAGAATGAACTAGAAATTCTCTAAAACTTACCAGAGTAAAACAGAGTAAACCAAAAAAATCTCAATATCTTACCTATCCTGGGTTTAACAATAGAATGAGATAGAAATTCCCCAAACCTTTCCTGTTATGGTTTTAAAAATAAAATGAGCTAGTATTTCTTCAACGCTTACCTGCTACGATTATGAAAATGAATCTATCATAGAATTTCTTCAGTCTATATTCATCACCTACATTTTACTTTCAGCAAAGACTATAGTTGGAATTCGAATATTTTTTATACTACCTCAAACACTTTTTGATACTATTTCTGCTGTACTTAACAAGCGTCACATGTAGGCTACTCGCATTTCTTTTTACCGGCATTATTTAGCTCTAAGCTAGTGCTGAGCTCATTAATGAAAAAGATGCTTCGCTAAAAGGAAAATGTCCTCTTTGTTCTATTTTCTGAGTTTAATAGGTTACGATTGCAAAATTTGATGCTTTTGCTGCTTCCAAAGCGTTATAACTATAGCTTGGAGAATGTCTTTTGTATTTTATTTTTATAAGTGCTATATGCATTTGTACATAGAAATTCGTATTGGTTTTCTTCTTTTAAGATACTATATTAAGGCTTGGACATTTCTAGATTATTATATTTCGGTGGCACATATACAAAATGCACATGCACAATAATTATGCACATCGTCTGTTAAAAGATTGCAATAGTTCTAACTCCAATGCATTTAGCCATGGAGTTAACACCATTGCACTCTAAAAAAGACGAAATACACAATATAAACACAAACTACACAATGCAAGTTTAAAAGTATAATATATAGGCCTAATATACTCAATATATTTTTTATATGAATAGAAATGTAATAGATCTATGCATAATATGAGTTCATAAATGTGTCACAGCTATCTGAACATTTATAGTTTATTCTTTGTCATCATTTATTATTATTATTATTATATTACATAAAGGGAAGGAGAAGATGCGGAAGACCAAGGAAGGAATGGTTGGATGAGGTACAGGAAAAGTCTGGCATGAGACTGGAGGAACTTAGAGAGGCGACTAGGGAGAGGATCAACTGGAGAAGATGCACCAGGGCTTTCGCCAGAGCTCCAGTAGCTGACGGCACCAGGTGACCAGGTGATATTACATAAAGATTGGATTTTTTTAATTCTTTATTGTCATGAGCAGGTGCTATAGATCTAACAAATAAAGATTGGAAAATGTATTGCGTATTCTATTATTTTCAAAGCACAGCACCACAGATAGGAAATATCTATTTTTGCACTTTCATGCGAGCATCTAAAAAAGATTTAAAACTTCTTTATTTATTCCACTGTACATAATTACGAAACGGATGACAGACGACTTGCAAACGATCTGAGCTTTACTCGTGCACTCTATTTTACGACCCACCAGAGTGAGAATTGCCGGGGGGTTGAAGGGTTTCAACCCCCCAGTCTTTCTTAGAGCCCCATGTTAAAGTCTGTTTTTCACACCTCGAGTCCAACCCCCTCCCAGTTATTTTTCCACAATTCTTGCATTGCGACCCACATAACCTTTGTGCACATATTCTGGGGAAAATACCAGAGAATCATCTGCAGCAATCACGAAAGGAGACTTCTCTTTGTTTCTACACCACAAAACCGATTATTCTCCACATTTTTCTTCTCGCGTTTCTTATCACACGCTATACTTCGTGAAGAAATGTGGCTCGGGTGAACGCCCGCCCGCCCGCCCGCCCGCCCGCCCGCCAGCCCTGGCTGCTGCTGCGCAAGACGGACTATCCGTAGGTGCGAGAGCAAGTCTCCGTGGTCCCATCCACCATTTATTCGTCTCACACTGCAGTCTCTACCGGTCTCGATGTATGTATACCAGGAATGCGATAAGACTTCTAATGTACAGTGCATCATCGATCTTCCGCATGACATTTCCAATCAGATCAGTGTCAGAGATCAATGACTCCCGACGGACGGACGCACCAACGCACACACGCACACATACACATAAACGCACGCACACACGCACACATAATTATACACTTTGACTTAATAGGAGAGCTTAAATATAGGAAGGCGTATCGACAGTAATTAGACCAGGAATTCGTCATCAGAATATGTACGTACAAAATGTATATATACATGCATATACATGTATATATAATATATTACACAATACACATGCATAGACACATTATATGATTAATATATATATATACATACATGTAGTCATTATATATATATTTGCAAAATCATATTGTGGCGTGTAAAGATTTTATGCATGTATTTGTTATTAAATATGAGGTATAGATCTATATACACATAGAATTATACATATTATATATATAATATATATATAATTATATATATCATGTCTGTGTGCAAACTGTGCATGGAGAAAAAACAAGTCTGAGGAGTTTTCTCATGAATGAATAGTTGCAAAAGCACAGCCCAATTATATACAATGTTATACATAGATCTATACATGTATATACTTTAATAAGTCTATATATATATATATATATATATATATATATATATATATATATATATGTGTGTACGTTGGTGTGTGTTGGTGTGTGGGTGTGTGTTTATGTGTTTTAGTGTGCGCTGGTGTGCGCATATTTTTGTGTGAGTGTGTGTTTGTGTGTGTGTGTCTAATATTATCTTCATGCCTGCCTATTACCCCATGCAGTGCGATTTAAATCTTCGAGAATTTCTCAGCGCCCACAAAAGTCACGTCAGGGAGACCAACTTATTTAACGGCGCTATAATATCAAATCAAGCCCGAGCTGCACTTTTCGTTTCGGTGCCAAGTCAAAATCCGGGAGATCAAACCCACGTACATTTACTCATTTTATACAGTGTATGACGCAGAAATTTTTGCAGGAGGGGGCAAAACACAATGGTCAACGTTAAAACTTTTTTAGCTGGAGGTAACAAAAATTCAAAAGCGGGGAGTTAAGAACATGCATGGGTATTTTCCACAGAGGTTCCTTGATGTATAAATTTCTCAGTTTCACTTTTAAAAATTTCTAATATGAATTGTTTCTTTTTGAAAAAAAATTGTTTAAAAAATCGAAAAGTATTAGTTAAAAGTAGGCTTTTAATTCTCTAATGCGAAGAAATTTGTTATAAACCTCAAAAGTAGTAGTGAGAAAAATAGGTTTAAATTTTCCAGGGGGGCAAGTGCCCCCCTTGCCCCTATTTTTCGGGCGCCCATGCATGTAGGCCTATAATAATGCAGGCTATGTGGCATGTATCAAACACAATAACACTACCTTCGAGTATAGATATAATTATATGACTTGTTTAATGTAGACCTAATTAAGTTCGTATTAAAATTTAAATATATAAACGTCTAATTGTCTGACAAATATTATTATGCATGCGTATACATGTAAGAATTAACTGTGTCCAAATTTGGGCATTTTGTACGACTTTTTTCAATGTGGCTGTTATACAAAATAATAATAATTATGCTCTGTGAGAATCTCTAACAGACCGGAATATCTGTTTTAAAATTATGCAGGGAAGTAAGCATTATTGTGAGTCGAGTGTTTTGTAAATATATTGAAAACATCTTGGGTCACGAATATATCCTGCGCATACTTGTATCACATTTCAATCTTTAAAGTAGCCTACTTCATTACTTTATTCTGTTATCTTAAGGGATGCGAATTTTAACGATTAATTATTCGAATACTATTCGATGACCATTCGATTACAATTCAATTAATATTTGCAATTGATGACTATTCGACGACTATAATTCGACTCGGTAGTAGCTCAATTTTCTTTGCCTGCCTTCATGTAAAGAGCCGATTTCATGAGTAAGCAGTTTTACGAACACAGAAAATGTGAAACTTGTGAGTGAAAAAGTTAAGCGATATTTTGCTTTTAATGTAAATTTTTAGGGTCAAAGTGGAGAATGGCGACAAAGTTAATTTTTCTTCTTTAAAATAAACAGCTGGATTGAAGGTTTTTTAAAAGAAGGAAAGCAGTTAGTAATAATTAACTCGGTTACTGCATATGATAAGTGTCTCACGTTTAATAAAATTTAATCGATTAATATAAATTAAATTTTGAAAATTGTTCGATTGAAATTTGATTGATCGCTGATCAGTCACTATCATAGATTGAGTATTCGAATATTATGAATATTAAGATTTTCAAATATTCACGAATATTAACGAATATTAAAACTGTCAACTTAATATTCATAATACTCAAAAAAAATTTATTCTTGTTCTTTCAAGAAATTCTTAATTCTTATTTTGTTATTTATGAAAATGTTTAACTTTTACTTAATGAAATGTACAAAATTGAGTTAGTCTACGCATATAGACCTATACCAGTAGCCTAAGTGACAATAACTTTAATAGATTTTATTGTAAAAAACCTTCAAGGTCTCTGCTGAGTCTGGTCAATGTGGCCATGCGGCATTCATATCACATTCAATACTTAATGTAAGTCACTTTGTTTGACTTCTGCCCACGAACTGCCTCACCGATGGCAGTTGGAAAGACTAGTAGCAGCAATAGTAGGCTAAATTATAAATAAACTTTAACTGCCTATTATGCCTATATAAGCTTAATAGTAACTGTATATTGATAAAGTAGTCTTATATCAGTGCAGCAGGATGAGTACATATAAATGCCAACGCAGAAAATAATAGTGCCAGATTACAAGCAAAATGTATCCTGATCTAAGCATATTAAGCACAATGCATATTTTAATTCAACCGTGCCCTGGATGCGAGTGAATGTCATAGAGACATACAGAAGCTTAAACTGCTTAATACCGAGTAGGTATAACACACTCGATCGTTCACCTTAATTCGTTAACGAATATTTACGAATATTTACGAATATTAAAAATCTTAATATTCACGAATATTTACGAATATTAAAACCTAAAGTCACGAATATTCAATCTATGGTCACTATCAGCGATAGTTCCAGTGCATTTTTAAGATGCAAGCATAGACCTATGGAATCACTCATTTGATTAATCAGTAATCAATAAATCAGTCAGTCAATCAATCAATCAATGACCAGTCAGTCAATAAAAATTTCAATCGAACAATTTTCAGAAGTTAATTTATATTAATCAATTAAATTGAATTAAACGTAGGACACTTATATTATATGCAGTAACCGAGTTAGTTATTAAGTCTGTCAATAATTCAGTCAGTCAGTCAGTCAACCAATGAATGAATGAATGAATGAGTGAATCAATCAATCAATCAATCGACATATGAATGAAATAATCAGTCATTTAGTCAGTCAGTCAACCAATGAATCAATCAATCGATCAATCAGTCAAACAATGAATTAATGAATTTATTAATGAATGAATGAATCAGTCAATCCATCGGCCAGTCAGCCAGCCAGTCAGTCAACCATGCAGTCAGTCAATCAATCAGTCGGTCTATCGGTCAGTCAGTCAATCAATCGATCGATAAATGAGGCAACCATGCAGTCAAAATTTACATAGCGCCCCAGCTAGGCAAATGCTCTAACCAATAGGTAACGATGTCCAGTTTTATGCTTATTTGGTTTGCTTAGAATTCCTATAAATAATATTATTGATTTAATTAGTATTGTGAGATAAAGAATGATTATGTAAAAAGTTCTTAGCCAAGTGAACCTGAAGAGAATGCAGACATGGCTGAAAAGAAGTTGATCATGACGTGCAAACAACTGTAAGACATAATTTTCGGACAGGTTCGGATCCACTCGAGTGAGAGGGGCAGACAGACTGACTGACAAACAGACAGACAGGCGGGCGGGCGGGCGGGCGGGCGGGCGGGCGGGCGGACGGACTAACGGACTGGCTGACTGGCTGGCTGGCTGACTGACGAGGACAGAAACAGAGACACAGACACAGACAAATACGAAGACAGACATGCACAGTACTTGGCGGACAAGGAGAGCATGACATGTACTGAGAGAGTTTAAGTTGGATGGATTGTCTGATTGTCTGATTGATTGATTGATTGATTGATTGATTTATTGATGAATGGATGCATGGATGAATGGACGAATGAATGGACGAATGGATGAATGGATGAATGAATGCATGCATGGATGGATGAATGGATGAAGTGGTGGATGAATGGATTGGTGAATGGACGAATGGATGAATGGATGGATTTAATGAATGGATGGATGGACGAATGAGTGGATGAATGGATGGATGAATAGATGAATGGATGGATGGATGGATGAATGAGTGGATGAATGGATGGATGAATAGATGAATGGATGGATGGATGGATGAATGAGTGGATGAATGGATGGATGAATAGATGAATAGATGAATGAATGGATGGATGGACGAATGAGTGGATGAATGGATGGACGAATAGATGAATGAATGGATGGATGGATGAATGAGTGGATGAATGGATGGATGAATAGATGAATGAATGGATGGATGGATGAATGAGTGGATGAATGGATGGATGAATAGATGAATGGATGGATGGATGAATGAGTGGATGAATGGATGGATGAATAGATGAATAGATGAATGGATGGATGAATGGATGAATGGATGAATGGATGAATGGATGGATGAATGGATTGATGAATGGATGAATGGATGAATGGATGGATGAATGGATGAATGGATGAATGGATGGATGAATGGATGAATGAATGGATGGATAGAATCGTTCTGACTTCGATCTACGATCGTATCATTGGATCAGTTTAAATATCGCTAATTCAGTGGGAAATCAATTCGTATTTCGGAGAAATATTTACGAGCAGAGAGATTTCTTTTGTAGCCTACATGGGGCGTGTGGTGCTACAGAAAGATCAAGTGTATGGCAATGATAATTATGAGATCATGTATGTTGGTCGGCCTGTGTTTAACGACGTCGTTTCAGAACAATCATTACTTGGTCACCCTCCTCCTTTGGCCAGACGATTCGAGTCCAAGTTAGACGCCCTCTAGTATGTAATACAAATGGTGCTTCATTTCTGCGGAAACATTTGAGGGATGGCATGCAGTCTGCTCTCCACCTTTACTTTTTACACTTCTATACGCTCGTATATAGGCTACCTGCTCCTCTGTGCAGCTCTCCTCTAGCAGATGCTTTCAACCCCATAATGAACCACCCCACTGCACTTAAAACCACTTTAATCCACTCCACCCTACGCTTTCCTCTACCTCCTTTCACTCCATTCTACTCCACGGCACCCCACTTCATCCCACCCCACCCATCCAACTCTGCTCTCATTTCATTCTCTTATTCATTGCCTCCCCTTTTCATACGCGCATGCATTTGCTTCTATTATAATAATTATTATCTTCCCCATAAATTATGGACCCCAATGTGGGTAGAGTGGCTTAGCACCCCATAATATCTCACCTCATCACAGTTTCCCCTTTGTCCGTGGTACAAAAAGCCTTATAGCTATTCGAAATCTAGACCTGAGTAACGGACAGCGTTCCACAGGGAGGCGTTTATAACGGCTGCATGCGTGGAACAGCCCAGTCTATAAATAACGAGGGACTTTCTGGGTTTTCACAAACCATCGACCTCTGGCGAACGCAACGTTCACTAAATCAAGCTGTCACACCCTCTGGTGAATTAATTGATTATGTGCGCTGAGGATTATTGTGTGAGGGTAATCTAATCTAACATAATGTGATCTAATCTAATCTAATCTAATCTGATCTAATCTGATCTGATCTGATCTGATCTATTTTAATCTGATCTGATCTGGTCTCTTGTATTCTGAATTAATGTAATCTGATCTAATCTATCTAATCTTCCTCTCCTTAAAATGTTCGCCACGCATAGATAATTGACGGATGCCCGCTAAAATCCTTTCGTATTAAACACCTTCTTTTGATTCTTTAAGAATAGTATAAAATTTGATTGAAATGCGTTTTGGAAATTTTTAGCATCTCTCAAAACTTTTCATATAATAACTATTCAAAGTCAGATAAAGGTGTACTCTAGAATACGTCTGAAAAGGTGTGTTGTGGCATGATAGTCCGCCAGTGTTTACACTCTCACAGTGTCAGTCCCAAGCCTAGATTAAGAATCATCTTTGATCTGACACAGGGTCGTTAAACATCAGCAAACGGTTTGACACCTAACTAAACTAACAACTCATTTTTCTTCACCAGTCTTTCAATCTCGTCAAAAGTAGTCACAAAATATACATGTAATAATTGCTTACGTATAATAATACATGCACGTGCATTGACCACGCAGAGCAAGTCCTTTACTCACGGTGTATAACATGAGAGCCATTGCTATGAACTTCCATCGCATGCATGCATGGTGAAGTGCACTTTCTAACTTGATCCAAGGCGTTTGTTCTTCTTTTCCACTTCTCCCTTCACTGGATAGGCCTATGGGGTTTCTCCTTGATCCCCTCAATCAAATCTGCTATACATCTAGTGAAATATAATGATTTATATAGCGCCTTAATAATAATGCCAGGTCATCAGTGGAGGTAGAGGCGGATCCAGCGGGGCCAATTCGGCCATTGCCCCCACCCCATTTCAAAAGTGCATGGGACATGCCCCCCCCCCATTTGGTTTCAACAAGCTTTAAAATCAATGCAGCGGAATAAAAATAGCATACGACTACATAGAGACGTCATAGTATAATATTTCCAAGAGATTAAGACTAGATGACTAAAAAAGTCATCAGTTATTTTGGCAGGGAAATTGGTAGATTTCTAGACATTTCGGGCAGATGACTAAAAAATGTCGTCAGATGTTTCTAGGAAAATCACAGAAAATTGTGCCCCCCCCCCATTCGAAAGTTTCTGTATCCGCCCTCCCTGAGTGCATGGAGGTCCTGTTCTGTTGAAATTGAAACAGGTCACAGTGCAGCTGTGGAATCCGATACATGAAAGAAACCAGAATCCATACTATTAAAGAGACCACAGACTCCAGACAGGCTTAATTTCTCTATAGAGGTCATAGCCCCTGAAGAGGTCATAGCCTCGCAGCTGATATTGGGGCCGCAGAACACAGCGTATGTGGTGGGAAGAAAATGCACAGACAGGAACCAACTGTGTTCGTCAGTCATCATCACACACCCCATGGGCAGGGTATACCCATAGGTCGATGGTATGTGGCCGGTAACTATATATCACTCCAAAGGACAAGGTCAATGTCAAATTCAAAGGGAAAAGTAAAATAGTTGTGACAGGGCCAGTATAATTATTCATCTCCATGCAGGCTGCAACCTTCTGTCAATCAAGATCTAAAGACATGTAAACCACGCCCACATAACTTAATATTCATGTATTTTTATATACATGATCAGCATACTGTGCATACAGAATTTGTGTATATGGATTGCACGATGATGTATGTATAAAAGAATCATCATTACTCTGCTATAGGACACTCCACCATCACTGGCTCTCTGATCGTGCATTCCAGACTTTCCAGTCCAACTGTCCAAAGCCTGGATACAGGAGGAGGGCGACGTTAAGAACCTTTGTTACCACATAGTGTCATGAAACTGGAGCAACAGACACTGTGCTATTTATAGAAACGTAACTCGTGTGATGTACAGTTTGTACACATCACATCATCCTTCATCCTTGACCGAGCAACGACTAGGTTGCCTTTCAAACTTAAGGGCCTTTTCTGATTGGCTGATGACTGCGTCGATCATCCGGATAAAGGCGGGGCAATGCAAATCATTACGGCTGAATGAGGCATTCGAGTGATTTTCAAGAATTGTTGACCCTGGCTACTTAGTCTAACTCCTTAGAGTCTGTTATATATCCGCAGACCACTGCTAATAAGAAAGGTGTGCAGTCAGTAAGTTTATAATATTATTGCCGTGATGGTATATAGTATATACCATTTATTATTTCAGTTGTCTGTGTTTTTAATTTATTGGTTAACTAATTTACCTGTATGATTAAGTGTTCGTCTACGGATAGTTTATTCGGATTTTATGTTAAATACATGTATATATATATAAAAATATAATTTTTATGTTATTATAAATTATAAATGTTATATATAATTATATAAATGTTATATATATGTATTATGAATTTATTATATATATTATAAATTCGACTAAAATCTAGTCACGAATTAGCATATGTATGCATATATAATTATATATAATTATACTGCGTGTGTGTAAATACATAAAGCATTTGGTAATGTTGTCCTAAAATGTAAATATGTGTGTGCGTGTGTGGATATGCATAGATCCTTCTAAGTACTTTTCAGTTAGGAGAGCACTATCAAATGCTTTTCATTGTATATATGATAGGAATTCTTACTTTGCGATAAGTGATTCCGCTTCATAGAATTCGCATTCCCAACTTTCTTGTCAGTAGGCCTAACTCTCTTATCCATAAGTTCTTTCGCTGTACGCAATCCCGGTTCCCATGAAGCCATAATCTGTCTTGCGCATTTTTTTCAGAGAGCTTTGTGTGTTTTCACTTTGCATTTCTGTTATTACAAGTTTTTCTCTATTCTCATCCATTTTAACTATAGGCCTAAAATTCTCTAACTTTTTCGTGATCAGTGGTTCTATATTATTATATATAAACTCTTTTATCTTATGGATTCCTGTTTTGAAAAACTGCAACAGATATGCTTAGCGTTTTAATCAGGGCGTGTTTTAAAGAATTTCTATAACTTAACAACTCCCTTCTTTCCCTTCCCGTTCAATATGATAAATTACCCCCAATAGTACGATACTCACCTTTTACTATTTTAACCCTCGGGCTACCAGGGGGGGGTGGTATCCACCCCCCCCCTAGGTTTTTCCCAAATCAAACTTTTTTCGTTAGGAATAAAATTTTGACGTTTTAGGTGGCTGTAGAGGATTCATTTGCACACATTTTGAGCTAAAATGTGTGATGATATACCATACCATTCAAAAGTTATACCCGATATACCCGAGGCACCAGGGGGGGGGGTGGATACCACCCCCCTTAGAATATCGGCTGTATCTTATCCGTCCTTTGACATGAAGAGACACCAATTACACCATTCTGTAGAGGGAATGTGGGGCTACATTGTGGTGGTCACGGAGTTGTCTTTGGACAACCGGAAGTGCTCAAAATAAATTAAAATATATAAAAGGGTGTTTTATTTTCATAACATTTTCATGTTTTTCCTATTAAAAATTATTCATAATTTATTTTTTAAGAGAAATAAATTATGTAATTCTATAGAGGGCATTTAGGGCTATTTTTTGATACCAATTAATTTGACATTTGATGACCGGAAGTGCTCAAAATAAATTTAAATGTGTGAAAATGTTTTTTTTTTTACAACGCACACCGATAAGTCTGCGTAAACGTTTTTCAGCATGTTTTACATGTTTTTTCTCTTTTTATTGTAACTAAAACTAACTTATTACTAGTTTTTATAGTTGAATATTGGACTTTATTATATGTAAACTATTTAAATTAAATAAATTATGTTAAAAACACACAAAATCTAATATTTTGCTTATGCGAAAGTATACATTTTGTGGAATCGACGGGTGCCTACGGTAAAAAATTTATAACTTCGGGGTGCTTTCATATATTTTTAACCTAAATATACCATTTTGTGCAGAAATGAATGCTGAATCCATAGGTGTATTACAAGTTATGATATCTCAAACCAAACCCAAAATCCAGGGGGGGGGTGGTAACCACCCCCCCCCCTTGGTAGTCAGTGTTACAAAAAAAGCTTGGTAGCCTGAGGGTTAAACTGCACAGAAGTGCTTCTACAGCTGCACAAATCCATTTTATAGAACGACACATTTTATGTAGGCATGCATGCACATTTCTTTTTATTCGTGCGTATTTTACAGAACTGCATACTTTTTCTGATGTCTTCTGAGTTGGATTGATCAGTACTTCACCTTTATTATTAACAATTACTTACGATTGTGCATCACAAACCGGAGCGTAACCACATTGACCATGCGCGTAACAAGTAAAAAGTATATAATTATATATATAATTATATATTATATATTTGTATATTTATTTATATAGCCTATGTGTTTATTTATATATTTATATATAAATATATATATATTTATATATAAATATATATATATTTTTATATATGTGTTTATAATATATATTTATATATGTATACATGTGCATATATATATATACAATTATACATGTATATACCAACGAGTCATTTTTAGAATAGTATTTCGAAGCAAAGTGAAATCAGAATATATACGTTGTTTTTAGAATAACCAATTTCTCTGATAATTTTGCTTCCTGTAGGCATTTTCAGTATATTGGAATAATGGAAGTCTTGTTGATGTTATCACTCTTGTTGATTTTGTATTTGTCATGCGATGCTTATGTAGCGAATTGTGACTGTGTTTGCAATAGGTTCAAATAATTATGGATGTACTTATCTTCCACTTCTTTAATTAACTAGTAGACTATTCAATTTTTACTGACTTTTGCAGTTTTACAGAAAATGGTTTTATATAGCGGTACTTTTTCTAATACAGATTCCATCTTAAAAAGCTCCGTAGGCCTATTTGAAATGAATGAGAAAAGGAATTTCCATTTCTCCGTCTTTGTTTTATGGGCAAACATTCCCTGATAATTATTATTGAAAAATTACACTTAGCCACAGAATCTAAACTGAAATTGGTTGTTTACTTTGCAGACAAATTTTTTGTATGTTTCATTTTGATTTGAAGTTTATAACGATGCAATGAAATGTTATGCATTGCCCAAATAGCTTGTATGATTGATAAGTGAAGCAATGTTTTGTTTATTCTAGAGCAGAACTGCGACGCTAGAAGTCGCGTGACGACCAAAAGACTGTAGATTGAAACAAGGTGTCTTACATTAACACGTGTATCAAAGACTACGGCATGGTTGGGAAGGTAAGCTATAGAAGAACTACACATGGAATAGAACATTTCAATGAGCTTTAATTACTAATTATGGGCATAATTATTACACTATTAAGCCACTTTATTAACTTGTTCTAAAATTTAATTAAGATACAATGTAATTAGGCTACCGATTTTTGTAAGTCATATTGAAATGTGACAATGATCGTAGTAGGCTAATTGATGCGGTAATTGTGTTTTGATCATCAAATCTAATTTGTCTATGTAACAATAATTTGCGTAAGTAAGAAGTGATAAAAGTGTCGTAATTGGTTAAAAAAATCTTTAACAGGATAATTATACAGATTAAAAGCTGCCTCATTGGTCAAATGTTTTAAGCAGACAAGGCCCAGAATTTCGATGGAGCGCTAATGAGGTTCTACTGGCGCTACAGAAATGCACCCGCCCGTGGTGGGGGAGGGTAGCGGTGGCTACGTTTACCCTGAAGAACCGGACAAGTGTTGCCCCAATAAGCACGGCCCTTTCCTCAGGGTCAACGAAACCACTGTCCATAAAACCCCCAGCTACCCCACCGACAACCAGGGCAACGTAAAGATGTATCATTTGCACGGCCTATGCGTTTGTGTATGTGTGTATGTATGTATGTATGTCTCCGTATGCTTATGTGTGTTTGTGTGTGTGTCTGTATGCATGTGTGTATGTATGGATTTATGTATGAATATGAGTACGAATATATGCATGCATGTTGTTAATGTACATATATATATACATGTATATATATATAAATATATATATATATTCACATGTATTTACGCATGCACACGTGCATTTATGTGTGTATATATTATTTGTATGTGCATGCATGCTTGCATGTGTGCATGTATGTATGTGTGGGTATATTTCTCTATGTGTTGCCTTTTCTGCTTGTTTGTGTGCAATTTTTGTGCATGAATGTAGTTCTATTTGTATAAATTTGTATATACACCGTGAGGCATAAAAAACAAAGCCACTGGAAAAATTGTTATAATTTTAACAATATTCAAACAATATCAATGAAATTCAGGAAATCTATAGCCAAATAGCAGTGAATGTAAAAAGATTTTTAGTTTGTAGTCAAACTATCCGCCTTTAGCTTCTACGCATGCGCGAAGTCGCTTGCGCCATTCACGCACCGCCAAGTCAATTCGCTGGTCAAGATCGTTCTAAGTTTGCATTGTTCGCTTACGAAGATCTTCAATATCACCGACCTTTGTTTTGTACACCATTTCCTGCTTGCATCCCCATATTTGATAATCGACGGGATTCAGATCTTGACTGTTAGGGGCCATGTTTCTGGCAAGAGAAATATTGCAGCTGACCGCATTTTACGCACACGTCCGACGTTTAGCAAATCCATGATGTTGGTGTTTCTTATCTGAGGCGCACGTCAATTCACTTTGTTGAATCGGGGGTAAAAATCAACGGCCAATACTACAGAGATGTTTTACTGATGGAATTCCTTCTACCAGAAATTCGAGAACTCTGAATTTTTAATTTTCCAGCTAAGTGGTGCTCCAGCGCACAGAGCACGAGAAACCGTGCATGCACTTCTAACGAATGAAGCTCCTGATTTCATAATTCCTACGCTATGGCCCCCTAACAGCCCAGATCTGGATCTCATCGATCATAAAATAAGAGGATGCATGCAGGAAATAGTGTACAAAACAAAGGTCCGTAATGTTGAAGATCTTCGTAAGCGAATAATGCAAATTTAGAACGATCTTGATCAGCGAATTGACTCGGCGGTGCGTGAATGGTGCAAGCGACTTCGCGCATGCGTAGAAGCTAAAGGCGGACAGTTAGAGTAAAAACTGTAAATGTATTTACATTGCCTGCTATTTGGCTATAGATTTCCTGAATTTCATTGATATTATTTGAATTTTGTTAAAATTATAGCAATTTTTTCAGTGGCTTTGTTTTTTATGCCTCACGGTGTATATATATATATATATGTCTATATATTTTCATAGTGCCCATGCCCTTTGAGGTATATAATTATCAAGGCCGTAGTTAGGGGGTGTTTTTTGGGTGTTTGAACACCCCCGAAATGGAATATTTAAAAAAATAATATAATGCATTTATTAGCACATAACAAAAAAACATGAAACTAGGCGAAAAATGGTTTTAATGATGTAAATACCATGAAACAGAACCATGAAAACACCCCCCGAAATGAAATTTTTTAAAATAGTAGAATGCATTCACTAGCACATAACAAAAAACATGAAATTAGGCGAAAAAGGGTTTTTAAAAAGGTCGTCAGAAATTTTCCGCCAAAGAAACACCCCCCGAAATCAAATCCTGGCTACGGCCTTGATAATTATGTATGTGTGTGCATGACTGAATACATGCATGGCTATTTATGATAGAATCTAATTGCATTTTATCATGCATATTGGTAGGCTGAAAATAAAATTCGCAAGCCTAAGCTTACAGCTGCGACGTTTATAAAAAAATAGCGTGTTTAAAAGAAGCAATCTATAGTTAATTAAGAAGTTTTGAGATTATAAAGACCAATCTCTGGCACGTATAGTTTATACAATATATATATATATATATGCATATATATAAACTATATATACATTTTATATAATATATAAAATATATATAATTATTATGTACATATTATGTATAATTATATTATAAATGTATATATTATATACATATTATGTATAATTCCATGCATGATTCTTATAAACGGGTTATAGCCGTTATTTAAATACATCTGTCATTAGCATAATGCTGTCATCAATAATAATTATTATTATTGTCCCATTATTGGCGTTGACATTTCAAAGCGGATATTGCCCAAGTAGGCTATATTACCCGCATTTGAATTCAACCCTATTCCATTGGCTAAATCCGCATGGCTAGAAGCCTTCTTAATCGTATGCATACTGGTAGTTCTTGAATAAGACTGCTGTTACCCAGTGGTGTGCCACTTGGAACACATTTTTGAGCTTCGATTTAAAATAATTATTAGACATATTTTGGATATTAAATCAGGATTTTTCGGAATATGATTATATAATTATTATTATCCGTGCAGTATTAGGTCGCTCTATAGAAAACGCAGCCGGGTATGGAATATCAGAAACTGTTTGCAACAGGATGCGGCAACTAAAATTGTACGGTACTTATGATAACATGTTTATTTTATCAGACAACGCCGAGCCTTTTCTATAATTGTGGATCCTGCTATCTGGAATGGCTTGCCACTAATCTTGCGACGTATGCATGATAGACTAAATTCACCTGATTTTTGTAAGTCGCTCAAATCTTACGTTTTAGCTGGGTAGTCTTCTGAAGAGGCGCTATATAAAATTCTCGAAATGAATGAATGAGTGAATGAGTGAATGCGTATACTATGTATGTGTTTAATGTATGTATGTGTGCATGGATATAATTATGTATGTGTGTATGTACATGTATGCATGTAAGCTTATGTTTGCATGTATGCATGTATGGTAATATGCATGTATGCAACTATGCATGTATGCATAAATGCATGAATGCATATATGCATGTATACATGTATGCAATGGCATACGTATGTACGCATGCACGTTTGTTTCTTTGTATTGCTTGAAAAAATAAGTGCATGTCTGTATATCTGCACGTCTGGCACGCGTGATTGCGTGAATGCATGTATGCACGCATTTATGTATATTGTATGTATTGTATATTTTATGTATGCACTTACGTATGTGTGTATACGTGTTTCTATTGAGTGCATAACTGCATATGTATTTATAGGCATAATGCATATATATTTATTATGCTTGTAGTCTAGGCGGTACACAAAAGTAAACTGCACTTTTTGAACACGGGTTGCCGCTTGGCACAGTTGTAGTTGGGACCCAAGAGAACATTTTAAGAAGGGGAGACATCCGAAATTTCCCTTAGAATTCAAGATGGCGGCTTTTTTTCAAAATGGCCGCCTGAGGCTGAAAAATTCTTATAAATCATCGTATCATGTCGTGTTTGGTGTCGTTTCTTTATATTTCTGGCTCGAATAATATGAATCTGAGGTCAAAATCAACATTAGACATCAACATTAAGCCAAAAAGAAGTATTTTTACATAAAAAACAGCAAAACTGCTATTAAAAATTATCAAATAGTTCTTCGTTTCCATTGCCTGTTTTCCAATTTTTCTTGTGGCATATTCCTTCATAACTCTGGATGTTTTCTCACAGTTTTGATTATTATGCATCGGAAGCATTTGGATTGTCCTTAGAATTCAAAATGGCGGCTTCTTAAAAATGGCATCCTGCGTAAAAGACATTCATACAAATTGTCAAGATATGTCGCGTCTAGTGTCGTTTACATAATAATGATTTTTGTATTCGAAGAGCACCAATCTAAGATCAAAATCATCATGGTTGACTGCATTGGATATCCAAGATCAGAAATGTAGCCTATAGAAACGACACCAAACACGACATGATACGATGATTTATAAGAATTTCTCAGCCTCAGGCGGCCATTTTGAAAAAAGCCGCCATCTTGAATTCTAAGGGAAATTTCGGATGTCTCCCCTTCTTAAAATGTTCTCTTGGGTCCCAACTACAACTGTGCCAAGCGGCAACCCCTGTTCAAAAAGTGCAGTTCACTATCCAGAATCTGACTTGTACCGCTTAGACTATTGTCTATGTTTGCATGTATATGCATACATATATATTGTATGTATGTTATGAACAATGTATTTCCTTTATCCATTTCGTCTTGGTCATATCAATAGGAACATGTGTATTAATGTATTGCACCATATTTTACCTAACATATTCACATAATTTATGACATACTAGGCCTACAGTTCGTCCCAACATAAAACGATTTTCTAATAAAATTCAATCGCATCTAAATCATAATAGGTATGAACTGCAAAATATCATGCATGCACATTGCACGATATACATGTGCGTAACTCAAGCACGGTATAGACATCTAGACATGCAAAGAAAATCATATACAATATTATGTACATGTACATTGATCTCTTACTTTGTGTTTACACATACATTAAATATTGCAACTGAAGCGTTGCTGGTGTCAGTAAACATTGACAGAAACGTAATGTATACATGTGCAAACACGCAATGTATTATTCTCGGACGTCTTAAAGCCAATAGATCTAAGTCAAATCAATATAGGTCTTTTAGCAAAACGACTATTTTTCTATGCGAGTATTTTGTGACACCCAAATACAGTGTATTTGCCATTAATTGTTATGGAACCTGCAATCTGTACCCAATGCAGAACATCCACTTCAAAATTCTAACCTCCCATATACATGTATGCACGACTGTTTGGTAACGTATATATGCCTACATGTATAGTTTTGTATACCTCAAGACCTTTTGAGTCTCAGTTCATGCAATCCCTGGTCACTTCACTCTCTGTTGGGACATGTGGAGTTTTCTGGTTGTCCTCCGCATGAGTGTGGGGCCTCTACTCAGTTTGTAGAAGCTTGGCTTATGTTGACCCCTTAACCCTCAACAGCTAACCTGGGGTCCAAGCGGACCCCAAGCATGTTCATCATATAATTTTTCATATTTGTGAAGTGACTGCAACCCTGATATTTTATGTAATTGTTTGCTTGTATGTTGGGGTGCTTTTCGTGAAAAAAGTTTTTTAAAAACTCTATGCAACATTTTTTTATTAATTGTTTTCCTCTGGGGTCCACGCGGACCCCAAAAATTACATAGGATTTTCATAAGATTTCTTTCGTATTTCAATACCAAAAATGTAAAATCAGACTGTCAGACAGACGGATAGAAAGACGGACAGATATGGAGACATAGAGACAAACAGGCAGGCAGACAGACAGACTGACAGATGGACAGACAGACACAGACAGAGAGACACAGGGAGACAGAGAAAGGCAGAGAGAGACAGAGACACATATAGAGAGAGAGAGAGGGAGAGAATGAAAAAGAGAGAGCCAGAACAGAGAGAGAGAGCCAGACAGACAGGGAGACAGAAGACTGACAGACGGATGGGCAGACAGACAGACAGACGGACAGACAGAGATAGACAGACAGACAGGCAGACAGAAGTCTGACAGACGGACGGACGAACGGGCAGACAAGATTATTGACAGGTAGGCAGACAAACGGACAGACAGGCAGACAGACAGGCAGACAGACAGACTGACGGACAGACAGACGGACAAAGAGACAGACAGAAGACTGACCGACAGATAGACAGACAGACAGGCAGGCAGAGAAGTAGACAGACAGACTGACCGGCGGACAGCAAACAGATAGACAGACAGGCAGACAGAAGACTGACAGACGGACGGACAAGCAGACAGACAGGCAGACAGATAGGCAAATGAACAGACAGACAGGCAGACAGGCCGACGGAGAGGCGGACAGACTGACACACGGACGGACAAGCCTACAGACAGGCAGGCGGACAGACAGGCAGACAGACAGACGGACAGTCAGGCAGGGTCAGATAGACAGACCCTAACCATATAACCAATCCTTTGACCCTAACCCTTATGTGTTCACAACGACAATAGGATATAGACTCTCACATAAACTTTAATTTCCGTGCTCAAGGAGTTACTTACTTGCAAAGAGTGGCGGCGCCATGATTTTTTTGGGGGGGAGGCTGAATCCTCGTGGAGGAAATTTTCCATTTTCATTCGCCAAACTTTCTGACGATCACCTTTTTTTAGTCATTTGGCAGAAATTTCATGGAAATTTCACATTTTATAGAAAGGGTTTAACGTGGAAATATTTCATTTTTTTGTAAAAACGGATGACCTTTTATAGGGGGCTTAAACCCCTAGCCCCTCTGGCGCCCATACTGCTTGCAGACATTTGCATATTTTGTAGTAGGGCATAGAATCCACCTCAAGCCGCCTAGTATGGACCTTGGGCAAGTCCTTCACTAACAATTGTTCAGTGCCTCAGCCTGAAACTCGATTTCAGTGCCCGCGCTGTAGCTGGGAGTGCTTCTGAGTAGTAATCTTGAAGGGACGCTATGACAAGTACACATACATAAGAAATTTACCAAAATGAAATAGTGTGGAATTGATTTTCATCATTGATATCGTGTTTCCATATGCAAATATTAACAAAATACATTGGGGTCCAGCTAGACCCCAGGTTAGCTGTAACGTAAGTTTTTACACGTTAGCTGTTGAGGGTTAAAGTTGAAGCCTCTTGTGTATAATAGGAACTGCGACAAAAAAGCTTCTCAGTCTGTCTGTCTGTTCCACTGTCTCTCCGACTCTCTGTCTCCCTGTATCTCTCTGTATCTCTCTCTGTTTTTGTCTCTGTCTCTCACTCTCTATCTCTCTCTCTCTGTCTGTCTCTGGCTCTGCCTCTGTCTGTCTCTGTCTTTCTCTGTCTCTCTCTGTCTCTCAGTCTCTCTCTCTTCCCGTTCTCCCTCCATCCCTCCCTCTCCGTCTCTGTCTGTCTGTCTCTCTCTTTCTCTGTGTGTATTTGTGTATTTGTGTGCCTGGTTTTTCAGGTGTATACGCACGAAGCGTGTCTTGTAAGTTTCTCTTGCCGTGATCTACTACTATTTTATCCACCTTCTATTAATGGAGAGCAACTATTTTCTTCTGAGAATTCGTTTAGAATGCCTTTACCCTGAAAAACCGAGTTTGTGTGACGATTAAAATAAACACAGCTCAGTGTTCAGGGTCATCGGATTCTAAGTTGGCTGCAGACTCACTCTATATCTGTGTTTCTCTCTTTGTCTCTGTCTGTCTCTGTCTGTCTGTGTCTGTCTCTGTCTGTGTATGTCTGTCTTTGTCTGTCTCTGTCTGTCTATCTCTGTTTGTCTCTGTCTGTCTCTATTTGTTTCTGTATGTCTCTGTATGTCTATTGTCTGTCTGTCATTATAGTGTCATACATTGCGTGTGTGACTGTATATGTGAGATAGAGAGACAGAAATGCACGTCTATGTTGGAAGCATATGCATGCATGTGCGTATAATTATATGCACACGTATACGTGTGTATTATTTTGTATTGGATTGTATTGCATTTTATTGTATTGTTTTGTTTTGTACCGTATTTTATTGTGTTGCATTGAATTGTATGATATTGTGTTGCATTGTCTTGCACTGTACTGCATTGTATTGTATTGTATACACAAATTTATAAAGGGCCGCTCACAGTGCACACCAATCAGAGGCGCTCCAAAGGAAGTGCGAAAGATCCAGATAAAAGAAACTATAGTTTTGAGACAGCGAGAGATTTGCTTCGGGCATTATTAACGAAGAAAGTGTCAATGTAGAGAGAACTGATTCGAAAGTGCACGATCAAAAAAGGCAAAAGCTAGAGTTTTTACCAAAGCAATCCTTGCCTGTGGGACAAGGAAATCATGACCGTCATTAAGCGGCGTATAGTGGACGAAGAGAGGATGCTGAAATCCGATGAGACCACAAAGACAGACAGACACACAGACAGACACACACACAGACACACAGACAGACATACACACAGACAGACACAGTTAAATAGATGAACGAACGAACGAACGAACGAACGGACGGACGGACGGACGGATGGTTAGTGAATTCATTAATTAGTAAAGACATCGACCGGTGTCTCACAAAAATTAACCCATAATATAATGAGATCAGAATTCTCTATTATGCATGCCATACAAAGGCAGCCATCTGTTGAATAAGCCAGTATGTTTAACGAGTAAGTCGGTAGTTCACATCGAAATGCATGAGCAGAGCGCACAGAAGCATGGATATCTGTCTGACTGTCTATCTGACTGTTTGTGTATCTATCTATCTAACGATCCATGGATCCATCCATCCAACTATCACGCCTGCTGATAAGCTGGCTCTTATGACTTAACATTTTGTTGGCGCTTTAGAAGTTCCCAGTTTACGATAACAATTATGTTCAACTTAACTAAAACTGAAAGTTACTTTATCATTAATTGAGCAATTCTATTTCAGTTAACTGAAACTGGACAGTTTGAAAACTAAATCGAAAATTACAAAACAAAGAAAAAACTCGAAAGCTGAAAACTAAAAACATTTTTTTCTCGGAGTACAAACTGAGAGACGAACATCTCAACGCAGGTTAGAGGTGTGTGCCTCAACCTGCAGCTCAGTAGAAAATAGAATTTATTTAAAAAAAACAGTTTTTCCTAATTATGCGATAAATGTCATTATTGAAGAGGACATTAATTTAGTTGCTTCTATCGCATGTGTACAATTAATGTTAATTTAAAACTGAATAGGTCTGAAAGGCGAAACTAGACTAAATCTAAGATGATTTGAAAACAATTTATAAAGCTCTATTTCAGTTTGTTTGTATATATGTGCACTTGTTATAGCGCCCCTTCAAGCTCTCTACTCAGAGGCGCTCCCGAATGCAGAGCTGACACTGCATAGGAGTTTCACGCCGAAGCGCTGAGCAATTGTGAGTGAAGGACTTGCCCAAGGTTCTTACGTGGTGAGGTGGATTCGAACCTCGAACCTTCCGGTTCCAAGACAACGACGCCACCACTACACCCCCGAGCTCCACCGAAACTGACATACTAAATAGATCTATTAACTGAAACTGAAACTAAAATTACCGAAGTTGAACTGGAAACTTAGCATAAAACTGAAACTGAAAAAATAATTTTTAATTTAAATATCGCTTCGGTCGAGCTCCTAAACCCGCTTTTAAAAACACACGTTCACAAAGATCAGAAAATGTTCACAACATCAATCAGACAATATACACTGTAATTCAAATCATTTCAGGTCAATTAAGGTCATTGATCCTCTCCAATGACCAATCCACTGCGACATAGAAAGACAGCCTATGGTTGATAAGCAGTTAGGAAAGGCAAGGGTAATTGAGTTGTTTGGAAAGGTAAGTGCTGAGCAGTTTGGAAAGGTAAGTGCTGAGCACATGGGCGCAACCACCCTATGGGACCCACGGGACGCGTCCCCCTCAACTTTTGAGTGGTCCCCTAACTTTATTATTATGGTCCCCCCAACTTTTTGGACGTGATTCATTATGGTCCCCCCCCCAACTATTAGGACGTGATTGCACCTATGGCTGAGCAGTTTGGAAAGGTAAGTGCTGAGTAGTTTGGAAAGGTAAGTGCTGAGTAGTTTGGAAAGGTAAGTGCTGAGTAGTTTGGAAAGGTAAGTGCTCAGTTGTTTAGAAAGGTAAGTGCTGAGCAGTTTGGAAAGGTAAGTGCTGAGTAGTTTGGAAAGGTAAGTGCTGAGTAGTTTGGAATGGTAAGTGCTGAGTAGTTTGGAAAGGTAAGTGCTGAGTAGCTTGGAAAGGTAAGTGCTGAGTAGTTTGGAAAGGTAAGTGCTGAGTAGTTTGGAAAGGTAAGTGCTGAGTAGTTTGGAAAGGTAAGTGCTGAGTTGTTTGGAAAGGTAAGTGCTGAGTAGTTTGGAAAGGTAAGTGCTGAGTAGTTTGGAGAGGTAAGTGCTGAGTAGTTTGGAAAGGTAAGGGCTCAGTTGTTTGGAAAGGTAAGTGCTGAGTAGTTTGGAAAGGTAAGTGCTGAGTAGTTTGAAAAGGTAAGCCTCAAGCAGTTTGGAAAAGGTAAGTTCTGAACAATTTGAAAAGTTCAAGTCATGAGCAATAATCGGGAAAGGTATACATGTCTCCAAAAGGCAACTTTTAGCAATTTCGAGAAGGTAAGTCTCAAGCAGTTTGGAAAGGTATGTCCGAAGCATGGAACAATGACTTTTGCGATTGTGCATTTTCAAAACCAACAGTGTCTGAT